>JBAMCP010002297.1:0-13441 GCA_037075105.1 Lissocephala sabroskyi | reverse complement strand
CATGTCTGGCCATAAAAATAAAAGTGATTTGAATTTCCGCACGATTTCCAATCCTCGTGAAACCTTAGAGGGTGAAAAAGGGAAAGTCAATACGGTAAAATATTCCATATGTGAATGTGCTACGATTTTTAAGCGCTTTAAACGCCCAATTAACGCATTTGCCACTTGAAATGCACCGAGCCATGGAATTTGTGTACCGTAAACAGAAGTCAAATGCCACAGACCAAAGACGAGCGAAACGTGCCGCAAAACGCAAAAGGCCACAAAGTAAATCCCCATAGCATTCCCTCCCCCACAGACGACACAAACAACAAGAGTACCAAGGACCTTAGCCAGCTTGTTCCTGGCTGAAGTGGCAGGGAACGCGGGGCACTTGCCGCTTGACTGCAGTTATGAAAACGCGACTGCACTTCATTAAAAAAAAACACACACACACAAGGAGAAAAGAAAAGGAAATGAGCAGAGAAAAGGAGGAAACTTCAGAACTCCCACTGCCCGGCCGGCTCGACCCCGTGAGTGATGTAATGTGGCACGGACACGGCCACATCGCCTGGCAAGGATTTCAAAAAATTTCGCTACAGGCGACGCGCCTACCGCGCTCATTGTCGCTTGTTGACATAACGAATGCCCTAACATTTTTTGTGTTCCCCCCATTTACGCATCGACCCTGCCGCCGTCCAATTGACGCGCTGAAGGGCCGTCGCGTCGGCGCGGTTTTCGAGTTAATGACACTGGCAGCTGCTGTCACCGGCGCTGAGGCGTGCAAAAATCATTTTTCTTTAGCTACCGACTCCGACTGCGGCGCCGGGCCCGCCCCCTCCCTGCCTTCTATAACAATTTTTATTTATATTTTTCATTTTTCACATTCCAACAGCTGAAAATTGCCTATAATTGCTGGCTGCCTGCGCCTGCCGTTGTCGACGTTGTTGTTGTTGTTGGTTCTGGCTGAGTGTGTGATTTGTCAACTCCAGGTGTGTGTTTGGTGTAGCCTAGGCTGTCCTTTGGCCCGCCATCCGTAGTGCCGTTGACAGTTAATTATTTGTATAAATCGGTTTACATTTCGTGCGGCTCTCAAAGGGTTAAGGATTGCATAAATTGGCAGGTGGAAGGATTGCTATGCAGATGTGAAATTGGAGTGTGGAAGAAGCAAGGTTCGTAAGGTTTCTAGGTATCCTTGGACTCTTTGTATACTCTTTAGATCTTTAGCTTGCTTATTTTCAAGGCGGTTGTTCTTGAAGTCTGAAATTGGAACAGTTTATTTTAAGCTTTTATTTGGAGATTTGTTTTCAGTTTTACTGTAAGAATTTTGAAATTAAATCGGCCGTTATTGAAATTAGAAAACTCAATTCCTTTTAAGGATTTTTCCTTTTTTGAAATCGACCACATTTCAAGGCTTTTGATTTTCCATTTGTGGACCGATTTCTTTATTAAACTGCAGTAAATTTTCCAACTAAAACGTCAATAATCCAGGCTCATGTCTAATTTCAAACTCAGTTGAATATGTCAACCTATTTTACGATTGAATTTTATGAGCTTTGCAAAGTTTTTGAGGGGGGAGAAAGTCCCATGTAATTGGGTTTTGCGGCTCCTGTTCCTGGTTGAATCGGACCGCCCGCCCCCTTCGGCTCAGTTGGTTTGCGGCTTCCGATCCCATGAGTGAAATAGCAAAATTCCCTACGATGGCAAGTGGATTTTCGTCATTTTGGAATATTTGCGATGCATTCAGCAAAAAAACTAAACACACCACGTCAAAGCCAAATCGACAGTGCGACAATCCGACACTCGCTGACTATGTAAATTCTGATGAGAACAAAGCAAATTCCCATAGTTCGGTTCGTTCGTCTGTGTGTCCAACTAAATTCAGTGAAGAAGACAAACAAAATATTTCAGTTTAGAGACAAAATGTTTATAAACAAGTTGACAATAAACGAGTCGAGCGGCTGGGTTTACAACTGGGCGGAGGGTTAAGAGAGGCCAGGGAAACACAAGACTGGTCCATTGGGTCAGTTTGGTAGTCATTGGGCTGCTGTTGCGGTAGCTGCAGCTCTAGGGCCAAACGAGTTTTCGATTTCAAATATGTTGGGGCTCAAAAATTTACAGTAAAGCCCCTCGAAATGAAAAAAATGTTGGCGTGGGGGATCAGGGATTCAGTGAGAATCATGAAGTTTGTTTCGATTGTAAGTCGCAACTAATTAGCTTCTTAAAAAAAACCTGCTTCCTACTTTTAGTTAGAGCGTACAAAATATTGAAAATTATAAAGCCAACAACTGAATTAATGTGACTGAGATCTCCTCAACTATTAAGTTTGTTTAAGTGCCTGCAAGTTTGTAGAATTAAAGCTCTTCAGGCGGGGGAGTCGGTTGTAAAAAATTGTATTTAAAATATTCAAATTTAATTGCTCGTTAAAATGTCACAAAAAATCTATTTAATAGTGAATCTTTACCTTAACAAGCTCGTAAACTGAACTTAAACTGGTAATTATCTTGTTCTATTTAGGCTGAATTTACTCAAGGAAATTTAGCGTGTTTTCTTATAAAATATTTCTTAGCCTTAAAATAGTATTTTCTTTGTAGATTTATTAAGTTTTCGCAGTCAATAAGTCGCTTATGTTTATCTATTTAAATTAAATGAGTCAAGACTTGTGATAAACTTATTTTATTCTTAGTATTATTCCTTCATTGACTTGGGTCCCTCAAAGGTCTGTAACAGATCTTTAAATATTAAATACAATCTCTCCTTTAATAGAATGTTTTATGGATCTAAGAAGTGTAAAATGGAAATTTTAGTAACAGAAAGTAAGCTTCATAAAATATTTTGTGGCACTAAAAATCCACTTTAATTTCCAGAAACCAATTGCAAAAAGCAGTCCATCAGCTTCATAGTGAAATGCCAAAAATCAATCCATCAGTTTTGTAGCCTTTTTAGCCATTTAACACTGTCTAAGCCGAGTTGACATTGCCAATGTTTATGGGTCCCACTCCCCGCTGGCGCCTTTTTCTCCTCATTGTCGAGGCAGTCAGCATCGTCACTTATCAACATCATAGTTTGTCTGTCCAACTGTCCGTCTGTCCGCCGGTCAGCTGAAGCGATAGCAACAACAAAAACAATCAACACACTGCCCACACACACTTATGAATTGTGTATAAATATGCATAAATTTATGCAGTCGGCAGTGCGGCCAGTTAATGAACTACTTATTGGGCGCTTGTGTGTGTGTGGGTGTGTGTGTTCGGTATTTGCATTCAACGTTTAATCTAAAGGGAGCCTAAAGTGTGTGTGCGTGAACGAGTGTGTGTATGAAAATGCAAAATAAGCTACATTTAATAATTGAATAACACTCAACCAAAACTACAAGAGCCTCTGGGCCTGCCCGCGCCGCTCGTCTTCTCCACCAACTACTCATTTGTCCAGTTGTCCGAGTGGCCGACTGTCCGACTGTCCGACTGCCTGGTGGCTGTGATAAGCTGAATGAACTCAACTTTGGTCGCATCGGCTGAAGTTCGAGCCCATCCAGCGCGGCCAGTAGGGGGCAGTGGCCAGCGGTCAGTTGGTGTGGTCGTTTGGCGGCTGTGGTGTCTCCTCGCATCCGAATGTTTGACCGCAGATTAATTCATTTGTTTGCCAGTCAAGGGTCGTTGTTGTTGTTGTTGTTTTTGTTGTAAGTGCGGCCATAAATAGAAAATTTCTAAAATTAATTCGTGTTTATTGTGTCGTCGGCCCCCCCAGCCAGACCTTTCCGTGATTTCGATTATCTCGCTTTGTTGCAATCCTCGAATGCGATAATTCAAAAATTGGCCAGAGAGTGAAAACATAAACCGCTAATCGCCGTATTAAATGGGCCAAATTTAATTGCACCTTGACCGTCAAAAAAGCACAAACAACACGAATAACATAAACAAAAAGTTGTTTATTATTGGCGATTCAATTTTGGAAGCGGACCCGCCGATTCGCTACCCTGGGTAAGTCAAATTTAAGGGAAACTTAAGCAGATCGGGAAGAAGAAAAAGAGCTGACGATTATCCTTTTCATCTGTTGGAATTTAATAAGTTAGGATCTTGAATATAAGTAGTACTACTTCCCATTCGAAGAGTAGCAGTCAATCTTGAAGTTTTCCACATTATTTTCCAGAGTAATGAAGAAGCCTAAAGATTAAAGATCTCTAAGAAGCTCTTCCGATTTGATCAAAGATTATCAAAGATACGTTTTTATGATCATAATCTTGAGAAGAGGAGAGAGTGAGAGTATCAAAGAGTCGTCTTTATACTGAGCCCGCTTCATATCATATTTCTCATGAGTAAACCTGCCGACTCAAATAAAATTAACCATTTAATTGGCTTCTACCGCTTTCCCGTTTCCACACGGACCTGAACTTTGTTCAATGCGTATCGACGAATGGAACAACAAAGTATAAACATAGCCAGCGGTCAGTACGGCTTATCGAAGTTCCAAAGGTAATCAAAATAAAAAATTCGATGGGTCAGAGCAACTGATGGGAAGTCACGCCCGCCAGACAACTTGACGTCATTGGGGCCCGGAGATTCTGTCGCATAATCAAAACCTCCATCGCAGCCTTGAGAACCCAATCTCTGGGTATTATAAATAACTCTCGGTTAGGAAGTCTTTCTAATTAACATTAAATTCGTTTTTGTTTTTGGGAGGGGAAGAATTTTTCCAGTCGACTTTCGTCGGTTCACAACTCGTTTAGTTAGTGTGAAGAGGGCAGGGGGAAGCTTAAATCGCGTGCACAAATTGTTGAAAACAAAAAGCAAACAAATTGTAATAATAACAATAAATGAGAGCGAGCGACACAAATTGGCCTGGCAACATGTTGACGGCTTTGATTGAATGTTGCTAAGGAGAGAGAGGGGAGGGCTGGCCAAAGTTTGTCGGGGTAGCTGGGGAGTGTGTATGGATTCGGATTTTAGTTACTACTCAAGTTTCGCAAAGTGCAGAGAGGTCGCCACGCTTTTGCGGAACCCCATCGCTCCGTTAATCTGACAATCATCTTCTCTCCCCGGCGGATGAGCCTGGTCGCGTGCGTCACGCGAATCATTTGGCGATAAGGAAGCCTTCCCGATAACCGGACAGAGATGCAAAAAAACTAAGTCAAAGTCGGACCCACACGGACCAAGCCGGAGTTGTCTTATCGCCAAGCCCACCCGGCGACCGATTAAGGGGCAAGGTTATCAGCAGAACTGCTCAATATTTTTGTGGGCTACAAACGTTTCTTTCGGTGATTAATTCGATCAACGGGGGCAGTGTAAACACAGCGAATCATCGGTCAGTCGGTAGTGAATTTTATTTCTTTGTCACAGGCAAATTGTCCCAGCGATCAGTCAACATTTGCGCCTGGTCGCGTTAACAAGCTAAAAAGAGCAACCACAAGATTTCAATTAAAATGTCAAAACGTGGAATTCTGCTGGGCGCCTTGCTGCTCAGCTTGGCCATCCACAGCGAGGCTTTGCTTTCCTTTCGCTTTGGCAACATTGATTTGTTCAACATTTTCGGTGGCACAAATGCGGCCGATTTGCTCAATCAACGCTCGAATACGGTCAGCGGCACCGAAGGTCCCTCCGTTGAAAAAGACGTAGATCCCAATATCATAGAAGACGCTCTGCTGGACACGGTAAGCTTTAAAGGATCCTTAGACAATCTATAAAGATGCTCAAGGAAATGCTCTCTTTTTTGCAGTATGGACTAATCCACAAGTATGGCTATCCTGCCGAAACCCACTCGGTAACCACCGAGGATGACTACATCCTCACCCTGCACCGCATAGCCCGTCCGGGAGCCACGCCAGTGCTGCTGGTCCACGGCCTGCTGGACAGCTCCGCCACTTGGGTCATCATGGGTCCCAACCGGGGCTTGGGTAAGTCCCACTCGCTAACAAAGCTGCCTGAGCTTCTCTCTAATTATTTCTGTGATTTTAGCTTATCTGCTGTACGAGCAGGGCTATGACGTGTGGATGACCAACGTGCGGGGGAACTCGTATTCCCGGCATCATAAGAAGTACAGCACGAGCCATGCCAAGTTCTGGGACTTCACCTTCCACGAGATGGGCAAGTACGACATGCCGGCGTCCATTGACTACGTTTTGGACACGACGGGGGCCAGCAAGCTGCACTACATTGGCCACTCCCAGGGCACCGTGGTGTTCTGGATTATGGGCAGCGAGCGGCCCGAGTACATGGAGAAGGTGATCCTCATGCAGGCCTTGGCGCCGGTGGCTTTCCTCAAGCATTGCCAGAGTCCGGTGGTCAACTTCCTGTCCACCTTCCAGGATCCAATGAGTGTAAGTTTGCTTAATTATGTATGAAGGATTTCGGACTCATTTGGCTTGGCTTTTTTGCAGATTCTGTTGAAGTTGATTGGGGTCCATGAGTTTCTGCCGAAGAACGAGTTCATAACGATGTTCAATCAGCTGATTTGCGATGAAACCACCATCACCAAGGAGATCTGCTCGAATGTCATCTTCCTGACCACCGGCTTCGACAAGTCCCAGCTGAACGAGACCATGTTGCCGGTGATTGTGGGCCACGATCCTGCCGGCGCCTCGACCAAGCAAATGCAGCATTTCGGCCAACTCAAGCGCTCCGGGGAGTTCCGCCAATTCGACTACGGCTGGATAAGGAATCAATGGCGTTATGACTCCATCATTCCGCCTTCCTACAAGCTGGACAATGTCAAGGCCAAGGTGGCTTTGTATTACTCTAAAAACGACTGGCTGGCGCAGCCCGAGGATGTGGAAACGCTGAACAGCAAACTGCCCAATGTGGTCACCAAGTACCTCGTGGACTATGCGAAATTCAATCATCTGGATTTCATTTGGGCCGTCGATGCTCGCGAGCTCCTCTGGAATCGCATCTTCAAGACGATGCGATATTACGAACACCACCAGGACCCGTAAATCACCTCGCCGTCGCTCCTTTAGCCACATCGTATTATTTTTAGGCCTTAAGTTTCTACATTTCCAGTATCGCATGTGTACCTCGTAGGCGTCGCTAGTATTTATTCAATTGCGTTGGACGCTTAATAAAATAAAAGCTACAAATCTTAAATGCTTGGCTTCCTGTTCCGATGCGCCGGGTCTGCCGCAACCCCGGCTGACCTTTGGGAAGGGGCAACCGGTTTTTCGCTTTCCCCCGTGCACATATTTGATATTTAATATGCTTCATTTAATTTGTGTTGCTTTGTTGCAATTTCTAATTAGCATTTTTTACTTGCTCACCGATCTGACTCAATAGTTTCGAGTGCCTTAGCATCGATCAGTGGCATGAGATCGCGCGTTCAGAACACTTCAAGTCGCCGGGCTAAAGGCAAAAAGATGTAGGAAATTTTACTTTGATCTAGAAGTTTTCTAGGAATCATTTTGAAGATCGAGGATCTCTAAAGGCCGCGAGGGAAAATAGAAGAATTATTATAGGAAATGCATTAACATTCTTAAAACATTCGAGATAATAAACTATATAAATTTAGTTTTTTATGAACTGCCAGTGATGTTGTTGTGGGACCGCTAAAGAACTGGAAGAATTAGCTAATTCTAAGCCAAAGATAAGATAATTTCAAACCGACTGCCGTTTAGAAACCATAAATAATGAAACTTTAAACTTGACAAGTTGTTCCGATAAACCGAGTCTATTTAAGCTCAGCTGGGAAGCCCTTAGAACCTCAATGAACTTGCGGTTGCCTGTCGAGTGAATTGAGACCAATTAAAGTGTCAGAGTTTATTTTTTTTTGAGGACTTTGATGTGAACAGAAGTTGCGTGTTTCTTGACTGATCCAGCCAACAACCCGACAACTCAAATAGAAACTTCAAAACTGCCGCAGGAACCTCGCCCGCAAAATGTCAGCCAAAGTTTTTTGGCTTTGTGCTTTGTTCGCCTGCCTGTCGGCTGGCCTGGCCAAGAAGTACGACGACGCTCACTTAACCACGGTAAGAAAGGATTCCCGTTCTCCCGATTCGTTAAATAAATCGAGTCCTCCTCAAGCCCGAGCTGATCAGGAAGTACGGCTACAAAGTGGAGCAGCACGAAGTCCCCACCAAAGACGGTTATTTGCTGACGCTCCACCGCATCCCGAAACCCAACAAACAGCCTGTCCTGCTCACCCACGGCATCAGCGACAGCTCGGCGGGCTGGATCCTCCTCGGAGTGGGCAATGCTCTGGGCTATTTGCTGCACGATCGCGGCTACGATGTGTGGCTGATGAATGTGCGAGGGAATCGCTACTCCCGGAAGCACCTGAAGCTGAAGCCGGAGATGAAAAAGTTCTGGGACTTTTCCTTTCACGAGCTGGGGATGTACGATCTGCCGGCTGCCATTGATTATGTTCTGGGGGCCACAAAGTTCGTCCAGCTGCATTACATCGGCCACTCGCAGGGCACGACGTCCTTCTTTGCCATGGGCAGCGAGCGGCCGAATTACATGAAGAAAATCAAACTGATGCAGGCCTTGGCACCGGTGGCCTATTTCGACGATCCGAATCCCTTGCTGGCCCTCGGACGGCCACTAGGAGCCATTTTATATGTGAGTACGAAATTTTTTCTTTCTTTGGAGTTCAAACGAGCTGATTAATTTCCCTGCAGCCTTCGATGATCTTGAGCGGAATTTACGAGGTGCCGCCGCCTGAGGGCGGCTGGAAGGAGCTGATTTACAACTACTGCGCCGTGCTCTTTCCCAGGACCTGCCTATTCTACATCTTCCAATTCATGGGCTTCGACGAGGCCCAGTTTAATATCACAAGCATGCCGCTGATCAGCGGGCACCTGCCGGCCGGCACTTCCGCCAAGTCGATTTTCCATTACTCGCAGCTCATACGAAGCGGCGGCTTCTACAAGTTCAACTACGGCGACCCGGAGATAAATCGACGGGTCTATGGGACAGACAGCCCGCCCGAGTACAAGCTGGGCAATGTGGCCTGCAAGGTGGCTTTGTACTATGGGGCGAATGATTTACTCACTCCGCTGGCGGATGTTCGGCGACTCAGGAAAATGCTGCCCAATGTGGTGCACGATGAGCTGAACGCGTACAAACAATTCAATCACATCGATTTCCTAGTAGCCAGAGAAGCCAAAAAGCTGCTCTACGACGGAATGTTCGAGGTGATGGACAAGGTGGACAATGGGAAACTGTGAGGATCTAGAGATTCTCGCTCTCCTTTTAGATTTCATAAGTTAACTTCAGCTGTGATGGGAAATGTTGAGTGATGGGTCGAGTTTCTAATTGCTGCAACCCGACCCTCAATTAGGAATGATCGAAGTGATTGACGCGATATAAATGTAAATCCCACCAATTACAACGACTATATGTAATAACGCGTTAGCCGATTTCTCCCTGATAACTGAAATGCTGCCTCAAGTGACTTAAAGCTTCAGTTGCATAGAATCGACTGGCTAAAACAGACCTTAGAGAATTTCCTAGTGCATCTTTTAGAATAAATTGTGACTTAAAAATTACAGAAATTTATTATTTTTTTCGCCAAACCTCTCATGCGATTGAGACATTAAAACGGTAGAGTTCCCTGAAATTTATTGCGTGACTTAGAAGAATCTTCACATTCTGGATCAGAAGTAGTTATCAAAAATGCAACTCGCTAATTTGTTGATTTGTGTAATTTTCATGGTAATCCCAATCGAGGGAAAAATTGAACCCGAAGATGCCCACCTCTCCACCGTGAGTAAAAAGATAAGAAAACCCTTGAAAAAATTTGTATCGTTGGCTTTTTGTAGCCCCAGTTGATCAGAAAGTACGGCTATAAGGTGGAGTCCCACCAGATTTCCACCGAGGACGGCTTTGTGCTGACCGCCCATCGGATGCCCCAGCCGGGTAAGCAGCCGGTTCTGGTCACCCATGGCCTGGGGGACAGCTCGGCGAGCTCGGTGGTCTTTGGACCGGGAAACTCTCCGGGTTATTTTCTGTACGATCGTGGCTACGATGTGTGGCTGCTGAACACTCGAGGCAATCGATACTCACGGCAGCATCTGCGACTCAAACCAGAAATGCGAAAGTTTTGGGATTTTTCGTTCCACGAAATCGGCAGCTACGATTTGCCGGCTGCCATTGACTTCGTCCTGAATCAAACCAAATTCGTTCAGCTGCACTACATCGGCCACTCCCAGGGCACCACCTCGTTCTTTGTCATGGGCAGCGAGCGTCCCAATTACATGAAGAAAGTGAAGCTTATGACGGCCTTGGCTCCTGTGGTTTTTGTCGATCATCTGATTCCCGAACTGGACCGGGGACTGATCGGCCTGGGCAAGCTGCTGGTTAGTAGACCAGTCTCACTTTGAAACGAACCTTTATGTTCCTTCTTCTAGGAGCGTTTAAGCGAGTTGGGGTTGTACGAGTTCCTGCCCAAGGACAGTGGACTGAGGGAGCTGCTGTATAACTTGTGTGTGTTTGTCTTGCCGAAGACCTGCCTCTTTGTGGTGTTCCAGCTCAACGGGTTCGACGAGGAGCAGTTGCTTTGGGATAGAGCGCGTATTTTATATGGACATTACCCAGCGGGAACCTCCACCAAGTCGATTCTGCACTACGTCCAGCAGATCCGCAGCGGCGACTTCTACAAGTTCGACTACGGCAGTCGAAATCGACGCATCTATGGCGGGGAAACTCCACCGGCTTATAAGTTACGCAATGTCAGCTGTAGGGTGGCTTTGTTTTATGGGGCAAATGATCGGTTAACGCCGGCAAAGGATGTGCAAAGACTTCGAGAGATCCTGCCCAATGTGGTGCATGATGGGCTGCTGGCCTACAAGAAATTCAATCATCTGGATTTCCTGCTGGCCAAAGATGCCAAGTCTCTGTTTTATGATCAAATGCTGGAGGTGATGGCCAAGGCTGACCGAGGGGAACTTTAGGGCGAGAGAAGGAGGAGCTGAAAGCGTCCTCCTTGAACCAAAGACAAGAACCAGCATTAAATCTTTATTTATCTACTGAACCGAACCTTAACATCCTTAGCTAAACCAAAACCGAACTAGAATCAATCAAAATTCCCATGCTACTGAACTGAACCGACTTTTTTTGGGTGGCTTGCAAATCTGTTGAGTTCAAAGACCTTTTCGGAGAATTTACTTTTGGTTTTGGAATCTTCTTTCCGCTTCATGGACCTTCCCCAAAATCTATCTCGCTTTGGGTTCAGTGGATCGGAAAGTTTCTCGATCTAAGCCAACCAAATGAAACTTCTAGCCAACTAAAAGTTTGATGGAAAGTGGGGGTTGGGGCCCTTATAATTTAAAACAAACTCTAAACGATTGTATAACAATTTGAGAAGCAATTCGATGGGAATTTAAATAAGCTAACCGAGTAATTGAGACAATCAGTTTTTGAGTATCGCGCGTGGCGTTTGGGGCAATTTAAAATGCTTATAGAGCAGTTTTTTGCGCTGCTTTTAATCGGCTTTAAACTCCTGCAAGTGGACGCGGTGAAAGTGAAGTTCGAGCCACATGAGGACACCCATCTGACCGCGGTAAAATGACCCCCAGATCGGCTCTAGGCGACTCTACAGCATTTCTTCTTATAGCCCGAGTTAATCCGCAAGTACGGCTATAAGCTGGAGGAGCACGAGGTGGTCACCAAGGACGGCTTCATACTGACCGTCCACCGCATACCCAAGCAACGTGGACAGCCTGTTCTGGTCAGCCATGGACTGGCGGGCAACTCCGACAATTGGATTCTCTACGGGCCGCGGGAGGGTTTGGCTTACTTGCTGGCTGATCGGGGCTACGATGTGTGGCTGATGAATGTGCGGGGGAATCGCTACTCGCGACGGCATTTGAAACTAAAGCCCGAAATGCCCGAGTTCTGGGACTTTTCCTTCCACGAACTGGGAGTCTACGACCTGCCAGCGGCCATCGATTATGTCCTGGCCAAGACGAAGTTCCCGCAGCTGCACTACATCGGCCATTCCCAGGGCACCACCTCGTTCTTTGTGATGGGCAGCGAGCGGCCCAATTACATGAAGAAAGTGAAGCTCATGACGGCCTTGGCGCCGGTGGTCTTTGGTGGGCATTTGGCTCCTGTGCTGGCCTTGGCTCTCAGCCTGGGCGGGGAGATAATGGTGGGTAAAAAATTACGAAACCTCTTAGCTTCCTTTCTCTATTTCTATTTGCCTAGCAATACCTGCGATCCATGGGCTTCAACGAGGTGCCCCCGAAAGAGGGCGGCTGGCGGGAGCTGCTGTACCTCAACTGTGCCGTACTTTTCCCCAAGGTCTGCCTGTTCTCGTTGTTCCAAATGGCGGGCACCGATGAGGAGCAGATAACCATTGACAGAACCGCTTTGTTCTGGGGCCATTATCCTGATGGGACCTCCTCGAAGTCCATGATCCACTTCACCCAGCAAATCCACAGCCCGGACTTCTACAAGTTCAACTACAGCAGCGTGGAGGAGAATCGAGAGAACTACGGATCGGATGGTCCTCCTGCCTACAAATTGAAGAATGTCAGCTGCAAAGTGGCCTTGTTTTATGGGGCAAATGATCCTCTAACTCCCAAGAAAGACGTCGACAGGTTGCGCGAAATTCTACCCAATGTGGTCCACGATGAGCTTTTGGCGTACAAGAAATTTAATCATGTGGACTTTATTTTGGCTCGGGATGTCAAGAAACTGCTTTACGATCAGGTCATTGAGGTTATGGAGCGGGTTGATAAAGGAAAACTATAACAAGAGAGGGAGAGGGGCTGTAGGCTGTTAGAGATTTAGAGGGAAAATGAAGAGAAATGTAGGAAGACTTTAATGCTATTATGGAAGTTTTTGTTGAAGTTGAGAGATCAGTTTGCATGTTCACAAGAAGAAATAGAAGAAGAGGCTCCGAAATTATAGAAATGAAGGAAGCCTTATTGCCTTTCATCTTTCAATTTATTTTTGGCTGGCTGAAGTCCGAGCTTTCCCTCTGTCTCTTCCAAACAGACGAGCCTGTAATTATAAAGAAAATAGGAGAATTCAGGGCTCTGGAGTATGTCAACACATTGACAAATAAACTGGCTTTAAAATTACTTTACTTTAGACAACAAATAAGATTACTGATCACAGATCACTGAAGCCCTTCTGATCTTTAAAATGATAATTATGTTGTTTCGAGTGCCTTTATTCACCAAACTGGAGATATCTTGGATTTACATTCCATTGTAACCGATTTGATGCTAGTCTAGTCCTTCTTAAAAGAATCTTTAGACACCCCAGTTATCCCTTTATTCTCCCTAGACACAAATTGCATTAGTGCTTTAACTTAAAGTATGAAAATCAGCCTCTCATTTCCGCTTGGGTTCCAAGAGTGTTACAAATTTCTTGCAGCTCCCAAAAGTAGGCAACAGAAACCAATCCAGCGTAAAATTTCACATCCTCATTATTTCCATTTCTTTTGTTTCTGGCCAACATTAAATAACTTAAATCCCAGAGAATTCGAGTATTGCTTTTAATTCGAACTATTCGAGCAATTTCTA
>JBAMCP010002296.1:0-13464 GCA_037075105.1 Lissocephala sabroskyi | reverse complement strand
CCCCTCCCCCATCCCAAAAGTATTGGCTACTTTTTTTCCCGTAAACTTAACGGTGCTTTTTGGTTCCCCCCTCCCTCCCTCCCAAATACCAAAAACCAGATTAAGGAGAATTTGAAATTATAAAAAAAAAATATTTAATAAAAAAAATATTATAAAAATATTTTATTTATATTCTTGAAATTTATTAATTGACCTTCCCGGGAAGAATTCTGTGTCCTTTACCTCGAAATCCTGAGCACTTTGTTCTTATAAAATTAAATTATTTTATAATAAAACGAAATATTCTTGTTAGGGAAATAAAATGATAAAAATTTAAGTGATTTAAAGTTTTAACCTTTTTTTTATTTTTTTCTCCCCCAAAAGCAGCGGGTAAATATCCCAAAAATAATCCCAGAATTAACGGTTTTTGATCCATAAAAAAAATAAATAAAATAAATAAATAAGAAAAAATATATTGAAACTTGGAAAGAATTTCTTTTTCATATAAAAAATAAATATTTGTTCAAAATATAAACCTCAATTTCCAATTTTATACGCCAAAAGCGGCAAATTGGAATTCCTTCAAGACTTTAAAGAGGTTCTACCACAGCCAGAACCGATGGGAACCGAAACTTCTTCAGGAACTAAAAATGAAACCGGGAAACTTGGCAAGTCGGAAATGAAAGCGACCCGAAACAATTTCGAGCCAGAAAGCGGTGAATTTAAGCTCCCTGGAGACTTTAAAGAGGCTCTATTAGAGCAGGAATTAATGGAAACCGAAAGAACTTGAAGTAAAGACTTTGAAAGAGATTTGGGATGAAATCGAGGAATTTGTCAATTTGGAAATGAAAGAGACCTCAAGCGATCTCAGGTCTGAAAGTGAGGAGAGAGGAGGATTTGAAGGGAAAATAAGGGAAACAAGGAAGATCTTCGTTAAGAATGATAAGAGAGAAGATTGGAGACACTATAAATAATTTGGGAAGTCGGTAAGAAATCTCCAAAAATTTCTATGATTTCAACCACAAAAATCATCCCGCTAAGATTATAGAACCCAAAGATCCACAGGACCCGAAGATCCATTGGGACTTTTCTAAGGTTTCTCTAGAATCTTCCCAACTGATTTTCCCTACTCCCCTTGTTCGAGGGCCCGCAACCGGAGATGAGGGAATTTCGGGGGCCTTGGAAAAGCGCTGAGGCAGGCGAACCAAAAAAAAAGCAAACAAAAAAATGCAAACGCCAAAAAAAAGTAAATTAAACAAAAAAACGAAAAAATAAACAAACGCATGAGGCATAAAATAGGTAACTCCAAAATAAATTAAGTATTTTTTTCGAATTTCCAAAAAATCTATTGGAAAAAGCGGCCCAGAAAACGCGCTCAAATCGCGTGGAGGTTAAATAATTTACAACAAAAAAAAAAAAGGGCGTAGCTTTTATTGTTGTACAAATATTACTCATGGCACATAAAGCAACCAATGAACCCGGCTGTCCGGCGGTCCGGCCGTCCCAACAACATTGCCAACACTTCAAACGACGCCAGCGACCGAGCGGCCGATTGAGGCGATTTAAAACGCGCGCAAAACGCAGCCAACGAATGCGCCGCGCTGACTGATTGTCATGCCACGATAATGAAATAACTTTTGTTCTTCTGGATTGCCGATGTTGCGAGTGTTGTTGGCGTGGCTGAATAAACGTGCAACAACGCCGTCAGCGTCGCCACATTCCGCTTTCGAATTTGAGCCGCCGCCTTGACCATCGCGGGAATTGCGATATGGCCGAGGCGATTATTGTCGCGCGGCTCTTCGGCCTGCCTGACAACATATCATAATCACATTATTTATGATTGTATTTGTTTTCATTTTGCTCTCGGAATTGTCAACATTGCCGGGGCCCAAGTTATGGCCAATCAATTGCAGCTCTCAGCTGAGCGTATCCGGGCCGCCGGCACGTCCGACTTCTGGGCGAGAGAATCGCGCGCGCTCCATGAATCATTCACTTGGCGCGCTTGCGCGACTTTCGAAACTATGCAAATCGCGGGGGATTAGTCAGCCGAGGACGCGTTTAAAACCGCCCGAAAACCGCGCTCTCCTGGCCGCTTATGCAAATATGCGTGGCCGCGATAACGGTGCTGTGGCACCCAAGGGCAGTCCAGGGCAAAGTCATCTAATGGATCTCGAAGTCTCCCAAGCCATTCGCCCGGACCGAAGGCCAAATGCTGCCGCTCAGATAAGCCGACTCGAATTTGAATTTGAATTTGAGGCTTTCTATGCTCCGACTCCCAATGGTCAATGTTGTGGCGGCTTTATGTTTGCTGATGGCATCACGCTGTTCACAGCCAGCCAGCCGGACAGCCAGCCAGCCGGACAGCCAACCGCCTTGCGCTTTTGCCCCGCAATCACACACAGCAGGCCAGCGCGGCGGCCGCTGCATTTGATCGCCTTCACCGGAGTCTATGCATATTTTCTTTAAGTGTGTGCAAGTGTGTGTGTGTGTGTTTATGGCCATGACTTGTAAACCATTTCATCCCCAGCCAACTGCCCCCCCCAGGCCCCTTCGGAGAGGCCGCGCTTTGAATTCAATCAAATCGGCAATGTGGCCATCGATTCAGTCGGCCTGTCCGGCCAGTCCAGCTGCCCGTTCCGATCGTATCGCTTCTATGGTTCGACTATGATCTTGGCCTGGTTGTGGCCTCTTTCCCTCACCCCCGGCGGAGCCGAATTGCTGTTGGTTTTTTGCATGCCTGCGCGGCTTTGGCGGTTTGCCTGAAAACTTCACCCAACAGCCTGTGGAATTCTCAGATGACCTGACCAATCCACAAACCACACTTGCCTAGCATTTTCTTCATTTGGGAATAAAGCTATAGAAAAAGCTATAGATCGTTTGATTTGAGTGTCCCTAAAACTGAAGGCAAGCTTAGGAAAAATAAAACAGGTGACAAAAGTTCAAATTGGCTGGGCAGATCGGCGGATAATTCGTCGATAGTTTCCACCAAAAATAAAACTTAATTTGGTGTCCTAATAAAGTCGCTTTGGGGAAGATATATAAGCCTGATAATTGTGTCGTAATTATTAAATTAAAATTTATCATTTTAATTTATTTTTAAGAAATTTAAAAGCTACACAAAATAAAAAAAACTGTCCAGGGAATTTTAATTCAAGAAATTCCCCAAGCAAACCTACCAAAGTATAAAACTATTCTTCCTTATAAATTTCCAGATCTGTTGGGACTTCAAAAATTCCCCAGTATCCCATTAAATATCTTTAGTAATTCCTTAAAATTATTTCTTATAGGAAAATTTAAAAAAGACACGAATTTAAAACCAAACGTCCTCAAACGTCCTCGTTTGAATTCAAATTGAAATTACCCAATTCTTCCTTAAAATTTCAATTTCCCAGACTCCCATTAAATATCTTAAGTAATTTCTTATAATTATTTATTATAAGGAAATAAAAGACACAAAATAAAAAACTGTCCAGGGAGTTTGAATTCAAGAAATTCGCCAAATCTTCCTTATAGATTTCCCAATCTCTTGCCCCTTTAAATTATTCCCCAGACTTCCATTAAATATGTTTAATATTTTTGTGTCAAAATTAAAAAAAAAAACTTTGATTTCTAGCGGCCCAGGAAACCCTTTAGGTGCTGAAGCCCTCAAGAGGTCCCACTCAAATAAAATGCCAGCCAGGAATACTGATGCTGATCGGGCTTATAAGTCCCCTCAAAAATCAAATAATTCTTTGTTCCAGAGCCCAAGAAGTTGCTTGGTTCCCTTAAGAACCGATGTACGAATAATGTTTGTTGGTTGGAGGTTCTCAAAATCCCTTTAGTACAGAAAAGATTTTGGGAAATTCAATTAAAAAGAAATAAAGAAACTGAATTGTTTCTCTTTTCTACTGCGCAGGCGTGAATGAAAGGACAAAGCACGGGAACTGGAAAATTCAGAGATAGCGACGCCTTCTTGGATTTATCTTATCGCTTATGAAATGACCGATGGCCCAGGAGGACAAGATTATAGGAAATTTGAATTTTGATTCTCAATTTAATACTTGAACTTTTGAAGTTTAGGAAACCTTGAAGAGGGTTTAAAGTTTCATCCACTGATGCCGCTTAAAAGAACTCAGATTCAAATCAAAACAGTCACCAAATCTGGCAACCGAGCCCAGATTCCTTAACTCCCAATAAGGGATCTCAGTTAGCAGAAAGAAAGCTTTAAATTTTTGTATCAGATCAACTCCATTGGAGTGTAAATTAATTCAGCTATAATTGATTTAATACTAGGTTGTTCAAAAAGTCTTATGGTATTTTTGTAACCAAATTTATGAACCATTGAAAATTCAACAAAAAAACCGAAAGACTTTTTCGACAACCTAATATATTAGAATATTATTATCTTCCAAGAATATTATTACGGTTTATATCTTTGCTATAAAGATTTATAGCCCCCATTCACCGAACACACTGAGACACTTGTTATAATTGGAAAAGGACTTACCCTTTTGGAGTATTTTCTGTTCTTGTTGAGTTTGAATTTGAATTGAAATGATTTTCACACTTTTGAGACGAAGGAGCTAAGAAAAACTATATGACTTGCACTTTCAGTTCGCGAACAACTGCCCATTTGTCCCGAGGTGTCGCCCTTTTATACAAATTGAGAGAGGCTGGGCGATCGGTGCTTTGCGTTTGTTGTTCTTGCGTTGGCAAATTGAAAAATTTAAGTGCGTGGGAGTTCCAGGAATCAGAGAAAGACGGGCAGTTGGACAGACGGACAAATGGGCAGCCAGGTGGATCGACGGGTGCAGTTAAGCGTCCCCAAAGTTGGTAAAGCGTGCAAAGGGACTACGCCAGGTATTAAGGTGGCCTGGCGAGCAGAAGGCCAAATGGGGAGGGCAGTTGGACAGACGGGCAGCCAGGTAAGGAGAAACATAAAAATGGACAAATGGACAGTTGGGGAAATGGACGGAAAGATGAACAGAAGCATTGAAAGCAAACGGAAGGACAGACGGATATGCAGAGACGGACGGGAGACGGGCAGATGGACAGAAGTAAAGACAGACAGAAGGGCAGACAGAGAGAAGTTTTGGCACGGCTGGACAGCCCGACATTCAGACAGTTGGACAGAAAAGCCCAGAGCCCTTTTTTAACCGCTCGAAGGACATTAAAACCAAAGCCTTCAATTGCATTTTGTGGTCTCTTTTCGCAAATTCCTGGCAATAAGTCAACGGTGAGATTTTCCGAGAAAACCCAAGAATCGCTTTTTTAAAGCGGCTTCTCTATTTAAATGGGATTTCCAAGGAAATCTCCAGATCCGTCTTGAAGCCTTTGGCGGCTCACAGGAGTTTAATGGCAGTCGGCAGTCAAGCGGAGTTTAAAGCGTCGTAAGCTCCACTGAAGTGCAACTGAAAACCAATTAAGCCCAAAAAATCAATTGAGATTGTTTTTCGTTGCGGTTTTTGAAAACTTCACAAAAGTTTACGAGGTGTCGCGAAGGCTTTCCAGGGAACTAATAAAAAACCCAAAGACTAGGAATTTTGTACTTAAGCGATTTACGCTTCAGTTGATCGCAGTTAAGAAATCGAAATAAGGAGAATAAGAAAACAAAGAAGTTGGAGTTCGAGGAAAGAAAAGGTTTTATTTTTATGAGCGACTGCAATCAGAACTTAAAATATTATGAAGATATATCGAGGAAACTTTGATTATCAACTACTTTCCTTGTTAACACTCAGGGATTGGCCAGGACCTTTCGCCGCATTTCGCTTAATGGTCGAATGCAAAAGGCGCTTGCCTAATAAAAAGAAAAAAAACTCTAGCAAAAAGGAAAGCAAAAACGGCAACTCCATTGGGCCTGTCATAAATTGGACACATTGTTGATAAAGCGCAACTTTATATGGTTTACTCTATAAGGAGCCCCCCACCCCTCCCCCCCATCGATGAAGTGCTCTCTCATCATCCCGACATTGTTATCTGGCGGGGGGCGTCGTTCAATGGCAACAGCACAACGGGCAATAACGGTGCACTTACCCCACCAGCAAATTGAAATAAAAAGGACGACGGAGGCTACGATAAACAGGACAGGCGAAGGGGCGCGCAAAAAAAAACGAGGAAATAAAAATCCTTAAGAATGAATGCGCGCTGATAATGTTGAATGTCGCGCATAAATGCCAGGACACATATCCCCCCACCTCCTCCCCCCACACATCGGCGAAACTAGCAAGGCTTTTAGGTTCTATTTGCTGATCCTGTATACGGGGTAATTGAGTGTATGCAGAGCTCATTGCAGTTTACATGACGCCAGCTAATTTGTCCTTCAAAATGCAAAAAATATATAAACCAATTTCCGTCTCTCTAATGAGCTGCTGAAGGGAAAAGAATTGACTGCGTTGGGCAAATGGTGAGATTAATTACAAGAAAGCTTAAGAGGCTTCACATAAAATTGACAATCTGCCCAACTGTCCGTCTGCCTAACTAAAGCCTTAGAATTCTGTCCTGCTCTCAAGCCGTTGAAAGGAAAAGAAGCGACTGAGTTGGGCAAATGGTGAGATTGCCTACAAGAAAGCTCAAGAGGCGCCAAATGAACCTGCCCATCCGTCCATCTGTCCAATTAAAGCCTTAGAATTCTGTCCCATTGCCAAGCGTGGCCTAACCGTCTGTCTATCTGCTGAACTCCCCATGTGTCCATATAAAAAAAAATATTCGGCTCCTGCCTTTTTAATGAGCTGCTGGAGAAAGGAAAATAGACGCTTGGGGAATTGGTGAGATCAACTGCAACTGCCGATCTTAAAATTCTTTTCAATTCTTAAGCAGCTGAAGGGAAAAGGGTTGACTGGCTTGGGCAAACGGTGAGATTTACAGCACAAAAGCTTAAGAGACGCCAAAATAACCTGCCCATCTGCCCAGCTGTTTCTTCAGTCTAACTAAAGGCTTAGAATTCTGTCCTACTGTCAAGCATCTTTCTGTTTGTCTGTCTAAGCGTCTTTCTATCGCCTAACCGTCTGCCTATCTGCTCAACTCCCCAAGAACTCGAACCTGCGCAACTGTCTATCTGTTTGTTGGGCTGTTTTTACGCGTCTGCATACATGTCCAGCTGTCCTTGGCTCCATTTGTTGGTTATCAAGCCACTCGTCTGCCCAATTGTCCATCTGCCCAAATATCCAACAGCATTTTGATTGTAGGCAAATTTAATTCATTCCCAGCTTATTTCTCTAAAGGAATTTAAGCGGCGAATGGCCCATATGAATTTTGGTCTCAAGAACCTTTCTAGGAAAAGAGCGTTCCATAATATAAAGTAAAATTCGAATCCCAATCCCGAGAAAGATCTTCAGCCTTTGTTGTCCCCCGAACCCAGCAACAGAGTCGAAAAGGGAGTCGACTTTCCAATAACAACAAATTAATTAAGAATACAAAGTAATTTGGGGCCGGCAGGGATTTCGGACCGGAGACCACCAGCAAAAAACTCGTGCACAACGGTGAATTGGATTGCATTCGCAAGGATTTTCTCTGATTCTGTCTGCGGGCGTTTTGCCGGATGATAGATGGGCGGGCAGATCCCGCTGGTCGGCGGAAGGTTCGCTGCCCGCCGCTGTTGTGGCCAATTTTTCATGTGCTCCATGTGGGTAAAAATTGCCAGGGATAATGGCACTTAAGCCCCGTGTCTTCTTTCAAATGCGTGCGGTTTTTTTTTTTGGCGGTGCCAGGAAGAAGGAATTTTGCGTTTACAGTTTTTAGTTTTCGGGGCTAATTTATTACGACGGGGGGAGGGGGGTGGGCGGTGTCATCTGTCAAACCGACTGTCAAATTATTAAGCGCTGCCCAGGGACATGTGAATTATGTGCCCAAACCAGGCGGCTCCTGTGTAAGTTCCTTCGTCTCCCCGCCCAAAAAGATTGATCACTGGCAACGTCGCCGTCTTGAAATTCCACGCACTTTCACCCGGGAGGCGATGCGGGGGAAGGGAACAATTCGTCACCCCGTGAGACGAGCCAGAGTGTTGCATGCTAATGGCGTTGCACGCTGCCCGAGTGCCGCAGCCACTTGACCGGGCATTTTGTGGCTAATTCATCAGCCAGCACCGCCACCACCGCCACCGTCGTCGTCGTCGTTGCCTTCGTCATTTGACTTTTCATTGTTTTTTTTCTTGCTCGTTGTTCCGTTGCGTTTTTGGGCTATGACCACTGACGCATGACGCACCCTGTGGCACACACTTCCTTTCCTTGCAACCACAGTGGGCAGTCGATAAATGCAACTACAGTAAAGTTTTTGGAGCTCAGAAATCAAAAGAAAGTCTACGAAGTCTTGTAAAAAAGATCAGCCGGTTTTTGGGGTTTCTAATTATTTAAGTTTGAAAACTAAAGCACAACTGTACTTCTGTTTAATTAGCTACACAACTGTACTTCTGATTTTATCGATAAACAAACACAACTGTACTTCTGTTAGGGGAAATAGCAGTTTGACTAGGAGTTTGTTTAAGAATTCAACTAGCAGTTCAACCAGGAATTCAATTAGGAGATCAATCAAGAGTTCGATCACGAGATTGACTAGCATTTTGATCAGAACACCGACCAGAAGTTTGACTAGGAGTTCGACCAGTAATTCAATCAAGAATTAGAGTAGAAATTTACCCAGGAGTTTGACCAGATATTCTACCAGGAGTTTGACCAGCAGTTTGACTAAGAATTCAACCAGGAGATCGACCAGGAGTTCGACCAGGAGATCGACCAGGACTTAGACTAAGAATTCAATTAGAAGTGTGACCAGTAATTCAACCGGGAGTTTGACTAAGAATTCAACCAGGAGATCGACCAGGAGTCCAGGAATTCAGCCAGCAGTTTGATTTTTAATTCAACCAGAAGTTTGACTAGGAATTCGACCAGGAGCCTGACTGAGAATTCAACCAAGGGTTTGACCAAGAGTTCGCCCACGAGTTCGACCAGCAGCTTGATAATGATTTCGACCAGGAGTTTGACCAAGAGTTCCACCAGGAGAACGACCAGGACTTAGACTAGGAATTCAACCAAGAGTTCAACCAGAATTCCGACCACTAGTTCGACCAAAAGTCAGCCCGGGAGAACAACAAATTGCCCAGCTTGACTTGGACTTCCTCTCAATTTCAAGACACTCACTGTTTGAATTCTGAGAAGAGAAATCTTAGCTCAAATTCTCTTTTATGTTGGAGGCCCCACTGTAGTTGTTGTGTGAACGACAACCGGCGATTTGGTTAATTGGTGAACGTATCTCTATTGCCACCTTCGGGCGGAGGCCACCACCGGCAGCAGCGGAGTTGGCCAGACTTTTATCGCCTTTTGGCCGAGATCGCTGGCCCAGACCTTATCAAATTAAAGCCGGGCAGAGAGGGCCAGCCTTCTATTTAGACTGTCGTCAATCAAATGGCCGCCTCGCCGTCGGTGGTGGTGGCTTCTCTCACGGTTTTTATGACTCGGCGGGTTTGCTTTTAATTCTTGACTTTATTTTCATTACAGCGCACAACACACGTGTGTGTGTGCGGGTGTGTGAGTGGAGTGCGTGTGAAGTTTTTAATGTTCTCCTTTAATTTGGACAATTCTTCTATTTCGCACGCGCGTCGGACCGTGGAGCGGCCAACGGAAGCTCCCCCGGCGGCCCAACCATGAAATGCAAAATAAGAAAGCCAAGACACCCAACTCCCTGCAGATGTCAGGACCGCCACAGACGCCCGGCCAGATGGTCGGCTCGGCTCGACTCGCTGTGCATATGGCTGACTGGCCCTGTCCCTGTCCCTGGCCCTAACCCAGACCTCGTCATCCTCATCGTCGTCGTCGCGCAAAATCAACAAAATGTCAGCGCTGAAATCAACAAAGTGTCGGCGCTCCCAACCATAATGAGCCCTAATGGCAACACCTGACACGGCCGGCAACCCGCTGCCGGCGAGAGAAAGGCCCCAGGCGGCACAGTGGGGCAAATAAGAAAAAGTTTGCAACAGCTGGGAGACAATTTCTGGCAGAGTTTGGAAGAGTTAAGAGAGATTTAATAGAGCTAAAGAATCCATAACTAAAGATCAAAATCTTATGCGTTATTTATATTGGATCTTTAAGATCTTTAGCTCAGTCAAGTAAAAAACCTTCCCCATTATTCTTGTTCCTTTTCCCTGTCCCTCTTAAGTCTTTCACGGGTTCCATAAACACAGATCTGTAGGCATTTCCTCAGTTTAAAGAGTTCTATTGCCTTGATTACTCTAAGATCTTTAATCTCTTTAGTTTCTTTAACTTTCTAGAGCTCCAAACAAAGCTGTTTTCAAACCGAAATGAGCCATCTTACTTTCAGAAAATGTTCTATCAGTTGTCACAAGTCTAGAATTGGGCCTAGAATTCCTTTCCCACCCTCCATATTAACCAGATCTGATCCCTAGTGATTGCTATCAGTTTGCAGACCTAAAAAAATAAGCCCCAAAGAAAGAGATTTTAGTCCAATAAGGAAGTCATCTCCCAAACAAATGCTCATTTCGAAGCCAAAGACAAATTCTTTCACAAGAAAGGTAACGAAATGTTGGAGAATCGCTGGATTGATTCTGGTGGTCTTGGAAAAGATTATATTGAAGAATATAGTCGAATTTTGCCAACAAAATTTGAATTTCTTATTTAGTTCCCGGAATTATTGATCCAAGTGTTATATTTTCCACCAGACATCCCAAATACTCCATATATAATAATCCTCCACATAAATTTTTCCACACCACAAATCCCTTTCTCAAGAACAATTTCCTATCAACTTCTATAATGCTTAAAATCTGGAATTGGAATTCTAAACAATCCCAGCAATACTTTTGCTTTCTTTTCTTGTACATCCTTAGAAAACTGTTCCTGTTCTCAGTTCGTTTCCTTATCATCTCTCCCTCTTCTCTCTTCCTATCAACTTCTATAATGCTTAAGATCTCGAATTGGAATTCTAAGCCCCGCAATTCTTCTAATTTCTTTTCTAATAATTCCCTTGAAAATTCTACCTGTCCTCAGTTCAATTCCTTATCCTCTCTCCCCCATCATTTCTGCCCACTGTGCCGCGTTGGAGGTGACAGCAGGCTGATCGGTTGGGCTCCTCCAAGTGTGTTTGCGGGTGTGCGAGTGTGTGGAGGCCCCCAACTGTTGTGCGTGTTGGCCACCAATTTGGTTTTTGGGGGCGTGGTTGCAATTTGCCCAAAAGATTTTAACCTTTTCGCTTCCATTTTTTTTGCTGGGCAACGACAACAACAACCGTCGGCAGCCTGGCAATTGCCAGCCTCCTCCAGACTGAAATTCGAGATTGGAAGCCCAAAACAGCAGCTGAACGAGTTTTGCCCCAGCATAGACCTCGTCGAGGGGGCGGGGGCGGAGGCGGGGCGGGAGGCGCTAAGCTCCAACCAGCAGAAAAGTCACATTTGCTGGCTTTGAACTCATCAGGGTATCGCAGGCAGACACGTGGCTTCACCCAACGGGGCGAGGGAGGGGGGGAATAAGGCCAATGACTGAGTCCTTTGATGCCTGGAAGCCGGGCCAGGTAGAAAGGGCATTGCTGTTTTGGGGATCATTTGACCGCCGCAATTGACTGCAAGCCTTCGGTTTCAACAACATCCTTGTTGCCTCTGCAACGACAGCGAGGATAGCAAAGGAACTTAAGACCTTATAGAGGAATCTATATCTTTTGTGGGTTTATATGAAGCTGCTAAGAATCGACTGCAGCTTGGAATGGAAAGGATGTGGGACTGAGAAATCGGTGGCAAAAGTTCTGGAAACAGTTTCTCGGTTTGTTAGATCACCAATCGGATCAAATTATATATCCCAAACGAGACTGATAACTCTGGAAAAAGTTTCTAGTTTCATTAGATCATCTAACGGATCAAAATATATATCCAATACTAGACTGAGGTTATTATAAGATGAGAATGTGAGGCTGAGAAATCTGGAAACAGTTTCTGGTAGATCTTAAATCGGATCACAACATCTATATTAAATCCGTGACTGAGAATCTCATAGTATGAAGATTCGAGACTGCTAAATCGGTATTGGGAGTTCTGGAATCAGTTTCTGGTTTCTTTAGATTATAAATCGGATCAAATTATAGATTAAATCCAAGATTGACGTTCTTTTTATGGGACGAGAATGTGAGACTGACAAATCGATGCCAGGAGTTTTGGAAAATAGTTTCTGGCTTCGTTAGATCGTAAAACAGATGAAATTATATGTCCAGTCCAAGACTACGGTATCAGGAGTTTTATAACCAATTTCTACTTTTATTAGATTAAATTATATATCAAATCTGATACTCAGTTCCTATAAACTTGGAGATTTCGAAGACCCAAGAAGTGCAGATGCTTCCCCTAACAAATAGGAATCGGGTTTATTGGTCTTTAATAAAGAAATCTGTTAAGTAATTCGATATGATCATTAAGATTTTCCTCCTTAAGGTCTTTGAGGTATAAAATCCATTTGAATAGAGCGAAAATAAATCCCATGACATTGGTAACAAAGAAAGAAGTTAGGGAATCGAACGTTTTGAAAAGGCAGAAGTCCTTTAAAAAAATCAAATTGTGTATTCCCTGATTTTCCATAGATTAAGAGATTTAAATACCAAAAGTTTGGTCAATTTTCCCCTCCTCTTTGCATTTTAAATTCTTGATTAATATTAAGTGATCTTTCAAGATCTCAAAAGTTTAAGAACCCAAAAATATTAAAAGTGTTAATTTCCTTCACCTCCAAATTTGAAGAAACTCAAAGGAAACTAATTTTAAATATTTCCTCCCCTTGTGTTCCCTCAATTTCATTCGTTTAGCGATTTCTTGATTGTTGTTGTTGCTCTTTAATTGTTGTTGCTGGCGAGAGCGAGAGGAGCCCTGGCAGTCGTCTTGGGTGTTGGACTTCATTGCCGATACTTCCCCCTCCCCCCCCCCTCATCCCGCTCATCTTTTGCGCTGTCTTGTGTGGCCCCCTCCCCATGCCCCGCTGGGGCCATCGCTTGGGTAGATTTATTGTGTGAATTGGCATTGACAAAGTGCATTTATTGGCGCGTCCAGAGTTGCCTTGCTCCCCCCACCCCCCACCCCGCTGACCGTTGTCCATTTGGCTGGGCAAGTTGGGCGCTTTGTTGTTGTTGTTGGTTTTTTTTTTAATGTGTTTTGATAACAATTCCATTAAAGTGAAGAAGTTTATAATAATTCGAATCGAGCCGCCCCCCGCCCCGCCCCCCTGGCAGAAGAAGACAAACGGACAGGCACTCGGAATGGATCCCTGGATAATTTGGCTTGTCGGCTGCCAAACTGCAATGGAAAAGGCATTGATTTTTTTGTTGTGTTTCTTGCTTTCCTTTTTAATTGATTGTTGTCAGTCAATCACCCAATCACCCGTTTGGTAATGCACATTCCCAGCGCCCATCCTGGCGGTCCTTTCACGTCCGTTTCACTGCTTTTGTGTTGGTGTTTTATTGCATTCAATTTGTTGTTGTTTGTCAATTAATCTACGTGGGTGTGGGTGCGAGTGTGTGTGTGTGTGTGCG
>JBAMCP010002295.1:0-13480 GCA_037075105.1 Lissocephala sabroskyi | reverse complement strand
TTAGCGTATTGAATATTCGAGTCGAGTGGTTTTGAAATTTGTCGAAATTGATTTAAATTTGATAAGTCGTGATTGCCAACGCGAGCGAACCTTGCTGATGTCGTTATAACGATTTATGAGCCTTAAACGTAATAAAGTGTTAACGCAGCGCGTTATTAAGGCGATATGAATGCGCATATCAGTTAATAAAAGCTTGTCAGCCGCTGGCTCTGCCGCAGAGCATCTTCGCGACCGACGCGTCGGTGGGCCGACCAAACTTGCCCCAATCCAGGCTCCCAGGCCCGGCCTGCCAGGCTACAAATCTGAAAATATAACATGATACGACCACACGTATGTCTCCCATGCAACCCAGCGGGGCATCAAACACACACAACTGCTTGTCGGGCAGCAGCAAGGAGATGCGGACAGGGACAGCCGGGGCAACATCCCTTGTGCGCGCGGCAATCAATAAATTTAAACACATGCACAAAGCGAGGCAACCAATAAACACAAAAAACGGAACCAACTCGTTGTAAGCTGTTTAAAAATTTGTAGCCAGATCGTCGTCGATCGAAAACCCGGAGGAGGAGCAGGAGGAGGCGCTCGGGTAGCGTGCAGTCCTGGTTCCTGGTCCCTTGAAGCCGTACAGATTGTAGCGCGGACAGCCGGCCACCACCTCGCGATAGCGTCTAATTGGCTTGCGTGCCATGTGCAGCTCCATGAGCTCCCATTCATCAATGTTCCGGAATATGGAGCGGAACATGTGCATGCGGTCAAGTAACTCGGTTTCCCGATGGCCCTCGTACTTGTGGCCGGTCCTTGAGCGGAAGGACTTGTAGATTTCGCTTTGGGTCTTTGTCTCCGAGGCTGTCTGCAGTTCCTTGCGGTAAAGCGCGCGTATACCGCGGCCCAAATGGCGGATGTGCTCGAAGTCCTTCACATTCAAGGCCACCAAGGAAATGGCATCCAAATTCAGCAGTTTATGCCCGTCTATGTAGTTCTCGCGGAAGGTTTGCTAAGGGCATAGATTGCTCTTTAAAGTTTGAAGGCTTTTAAGTCAAGAACAGCGCACCTCGTACTCAGGATAACCAAAGCTGCGCAGCCAGTCGGCCACATCGTTGATGCTCCACTTGAAGACCTCCGTGCGGGCCTGGGAATCCACCACCGCCGAGCACAGATTGAAAAGCGTGTCCGGTGTGGTTTTAAAGGGAAACGGCACATCATTTTTATCATAATCCTCCAGATCCGGTGACATATATTCGGGGTATCGAAAGTTGAAGGTGGAATCCGTGCAGTCCGTGGAGAGCTCGTCGAGAGATTCCATGATATCCGCGCTTTGGAGAAGCGTTGACAACGATTCCATTTCACCGTACGATTTGGACTAGTTTTTCGCGAGTTTGTGGCAAACGATTTGCGGTTTCCCTTGGAGCCGTTCGTGCCTGTTTACATTACTCCCATGTTTATTTTTTTAATATCCCCGAATTGCGGAGCATTTGCATAACCGAAGACAGAACGGGCGGGCGGCGGCGGTTGGCACCGACAAAAAAACTATGTTATCTATTGTTTTTTAATCAAACGCCTACACTTTCTCCATTTGCTCCATAACCGTCATTGGGTGCCCGGGGAAACGTGTGCAGGATACACAAAACAAAGCGCGGGAGGTGGGATGGAAAAAATGCGATTTCAATCCCAACGAAAAACCGAAACAAATCTACACTTTTTTGGCATTAAATTAAGACATCAAACAACTTGACTTAGAGGAATTTAAGGGAGAAAGAGCGCAGAAAATACTGAAGATCGAAATAAATTTATACCTCAAATAAACAGAAAAGGGAAAGAAGTTCGCAATATCGGTAGGCCCCTTCCCAATCCCTTGGATAATAAGAATTTTAAACTCTTTTTTGTTTTCCGAACGAAAACCCGAAACAAATCTACCCTTTTTTTGCATTAAATTAAGACACCAAGAAGGATTAAGAGACGCCCATTAAACGACTTATATTGTGGGGCTTTTAGGGAGAAAGAGTTCAGAAAATAATGAATAGATCGAAATTTATTTCTACCTCAAATAAACTCTTAAGATTCGGCGGTCCCACTGTGCAGAAATGGGAAATATATTGGCAATATCGGTAGCTCCCACCCAATCCTTTTGATATTAAGAATTTTAAGCCCTTTCTTGCTTAAATAAAAATCATGGATTTATATTTTCTTGAACATCTTTTACATATGTAAATAAAGTTTGATGAATTAATTGGATCATAAAAATTTTAATCCAAACGAAACCCCGAAAAAAATCAACACTTTTTCATCATTAAATTTAACCCACCAGGCGATTCAATTTCTGTGACTTTCGGGGAGAAAGAGCGCGAAAAATAATGAATAGATGGTAATATATTTCACTGGCGATCCCACTGTGCAGAAAATGGAAATAAATTGGCTATATCAGAAGGTTCCCGCCCCATCCCTTTGATATTAAGAATTTTAAGCCCTTTCTTGCTTAAATAAAACCCATGAATTGATATTTTCTTGAACATCTTTGTAAATAAAGTTTCATGAATCAATTGGATTATACAAAATTTAATCCGATTAAAAACCCGAAATAAATCTATTTTATATTATATTAAATTTAACCCACCAAACTACTTAATTTCTGAGAGAAAGATCGCAGAAAATAATAAATAGATCGAAATATATATATCAATCTAAAATAAAGTCTTGAGATTCGGCAGTCCCACTGTGCAGAAAACGGAAACAAGTTCGCAATATCGGTAGCTCCCACCCTTTGATCCCTTTGGTAATAAGAATTTTAAGACTTTTTATGAATTGATATTTTCTTTAAGATCTTTGATATGAATCCATTGGATTATAAAGACTCCCACACCCGAATTATCCGCAATAAATACTTCCCTATTGATATTTATAAGCACAATTAAGATAATGTGTTGAAAACGACGGGGCACCGCCCCAGATCAACCCCACAAAAGAGAGATCCCCAGATATCAGCGACGCTTGACTCCGCCCACCGCCGATCGTTGGCATTGGCTGGAGTCCACACGAGTGTGCGTGTGTAGCTGAATCTGCGGACTGTAAGCCTATTTATACATTTGTATACAGATCTCCAAAGTACGTACGAACTCAACAAGTCGATTCTGTAAACAAATACCAACAAATCACGTTTGTAAACATCACGAAGACTTTGCATTTGTATTCCGCACAGTGGGGGAATAAAGACAAGCAATTAAAATTTGTAAAACAAATTTAAATCATCATTGGGAAACGAGTCTTGTGTTTTTATATACTTCATGGCCCGATTGGTCCCACCGTGCAGGCCTGCGGTGAAGCGGATTTTGCCACTCGAAGCCTTTTTTCTCGCGGGAGTCAGTCAACAGTCCGCGATCGTTGCTCCATTGGATCGCATCCATTTTTCTTTTCGAAAATGCTCGGATGTACGAAAGTAGGAAGCGAAATTTCTGTGTTTATTTTATAACTCCGGTCGAGTGCCCCAAGAATGTTACTGTGCCAGTGGAATACCATGGATCATAATATACCGGAGAACCTGAGCGTCAGTGAGATCAGTGAGCCGTTCAAGGGAATATATCCTGGCGAATCGGATTCCTTTAGAACCACCACACCCGCCGCCAAAGTCCAGTTAAGTTTCAGTGTCGAGCGTTTGCTCGGAGCCGATAAGACAGCCAGTCGAAGTTTAGAGTCCATCAGGCAAAAGTGTTGCGAGAACAGTTTCTGCAGTTGCTCAAGGAAATATTTGGATAATCCCAAACCCCAGCACCTGGAGATTAACGAAACTGAGAGATTCCATACGGAAATATGCATGGACTATAAATCTATCGTAAAACCGATGCCCATACGCATTTCTGCGGAGCTTGGTAAGCTAAATCATCTCTTACAGAATGTGTATAAAGATTTTTGATTATATTCACGGAAACAACAATCCGACGGTCTATTAGGACAGCCACACACAAACCCTCATCGATATTGTTTACTTCGTAATTTGTTTTCCTCCGTTTGTAGCCATATTGTTTCAAACAAATATACAAACAACCGCCCGATTACCCCCCCCCCCCCGCAAGTTCTAAATTGGTTTTTATTTCGAGAATTATTTGGGGAAACGACGAATCCATATTTCTGTAACTTCCTGTTTAAAAGTTAGTACAGATTTTATGCACCTACTGCATTTGGGGAGGTCTTAGGATCCCTCAAAATATTTATATTTTTTTTACATTTTTTACATCTTAACATTAATTACAATTTTTGCTTATAATTTAAACTTAATTTCCACACACACACACACCCGAGAGTGGGTGCGACAGACGTTCTGCCATCCATTTTCTTTTGCCCCACCTCTTTTTTTCTCTCTCTTTCTCTCTCTCGCATTCCTCTCAATGCTAACCGCGATCCACTCTCTAATTCGCAAGACCCACATGCAATCCACATGCAGTCTACACTTTGGCAAGCTTCCCCCCTCTCCCACCTCATGGGCAAATAAATTGGGCAAGGGCAAAAACAAAGACAAAAGTAAAGAAGAAGAAATAAAAGAAATGCACTCACCTTTTGCCAAAGCCTGCGGTTCATCGACGGAGATCCAAAAATATTGTCTTGAGTCAATTTATCGGGTTTTGCTGAATTTAAAGGTGAACTAAAGGGCCTTTGATTTCTTTACCCGACGATAGTGGAAGATTTTTAAAATGCACTTAAAAAAAAAGAAAAAAAAAACACCGAGTGGATTATTTGGGATTAAATTATTTTATTCAATTTATGGACATTTAATTTGTTGAATTTAAGGGCATTTGCTTTTAAAATACACTTAAAAAAAAAAGAAATAAAACAGGGGCGAGGATTATTTGGTGTTAAATTATTTATATTTAATTTTCTGAATTTAAGGGCCTTTGATTACTTTCAAAATACACTTTAAAAAAAGAAAAAAAACACTAGCGATTGGATTATTTGGGATTAAATTATTTAATTTAAATTATTAACATTTAATGTGCTGAATTTAAGGGCATTTGCTTTCTTGCCCCGACGATAGTGGAAGATTTCTAAAATGCACTTAAAAAAAAAAGAAAAAAAATTGCACTGGCGATTGGATTATCCGATTATTTTTAATTATTTTTAATCGCTTTTAAAAAGCGATAACTTAAACACACAAAAACTGCACTTAAAAAAAAAAAAAAATCATTCACTTCTTTTAGAATTTCTTCGCGCTAGAGGATTTTTACCGTTTGGTTGTCTTACGTTTTTTTCTCGCGCTTGCATAGACGAAATTAACGGGCCGTTTTGTTGTTGTTGTCGCGGAGAAGAAGATCAAATTCGCTTATATGCAATCGGACACACACACACACTTGCACTGGGCGCGGGGCTCCACACGCACGCACTAATACACTTGCGTTTGGGCAGAAATGAAGACAAAGACACGCGACTTTTGGGGCGACATTAAATCTGATTTTCCGCGATTAAATCACATGAATTTCATGTGCCGCGATGACGCGTTAACGTTTTTCATGAAAATCCACTTTTTGCATAATATTTAAAGCCATTTAAACGGACGAAATCGGCGGATTTTAAAAATTTAACATGCACTTCCGATTGACACTCGATTGACACTAGAAGCTCTCGGCTCTCCCACTCGCTCAGTCACTCGATCTCGCACTCGTTATTGTCAATCGTCTTCGGCGATTCTAATTGGTCGCTGCAAAACAAAACAAAGAATTCGGTTAGCAAAAAAACAAAACTCAGAGAGAAGAAGGCAACAAAAAAGATTTAATAGATTCAATTTTTTGTCGCATGCGATTTTTAATTGCAGTTTAAATTGTTTAAGGATCCTTTGCGGTTTTTTAAATACTTAAAAGACGCTTCCATTCTTTATCATAAAATCTAAGTGATCTTTAAAATTTATAGCGTGTTAAGGATTTTTCTATTTAAATGGAACTGAATTTTACGATTCTTGTCGGTTTTTTTTATCCATCTAACAACCCCAAATTGGAAATGTGTAAGATTGTTTATAAACAAATAAAAACTTTGCTGAGGGCGTTGATCGTTTATTTTCCCTCTCGAGGATGCGCTGAAGGTAATTAGACTGATGGCAGAGTTTTATTTGTAGCTTAAAGAACTTGAAAGAGATTGCTGAGGAATAAAATAAATCAATCTTACAACAAGATCATCAGAAATTAAAAGACGAGGTCATTCACGAGATGAGCTTCTAAAATACACGAAACCATCAATAACCCACTCGCAATATTGAACTTTGCACAGACAGACAGACGGACAGAGGGACCGAGACTCATAAAGTCGAATCTAATGGAATGCAGGATTCGTTCTGTAATCAATTACCGCGCAGGTAATTAAGGAAAACTCCACTCGCAGACCCACAAGACCCACGAATTCTTTGGTATTTTTAGAGCCGCCAGGTCACAGCGGGTTCTGTGCCCGGGGAAACTATTTACCTAGCCACCCACTGCGGTGGCAAATAAGCACCCGTGGTGTTGAAGATATTTTGTGTTTCGTGATGAATTGATTGCCTCACGTTGGGCATCATAAAGAAGCCACCAGCCACCGGTCTGCGGCGTCTGATCGAATGTAAATTTAGCTTTAAATCATTTGTCTATTTAGTGCTTGATGTTATTGTTTGTTGCTATTGCGGTGATGAAAGCCTCGACGGACAGCCGAGCGGGTTTCTTGAAATTGCTGGACAAAGCTCTCCAGCCATCGAAAAAGAATTCCCAAAGTTCTATGGCTGATTGATTTCAAAACAAATCGTTTCAATCTCTCAAAAAAACACCTTCCCTAAATAATTTGTTGCTTATTTTTCGCTCGAAGAAGGGAAACTCAGAGACCTACAAAATATATAAAATATCGGCCAGGAAGCGCTAATTAGCTTCGGAAATAACCACAAATTAAGAAAGCATATCAGGGATTTTTATATCCATAAACTTCCTCTCTTTAAAATAATTAAATGTTGAAGAAATTTTATATTTAATTTACTGCAATTTCCCCCTAAAATATGCCATCATTTTCTCTGTAGAATCAAAGAATTTCGCGCCGCTTTTGTGCTTCCAACCCTCGAATTTAAAACCCCCCGGCCTGCTCTCCAAACCCCCAACAGTCCCAGGACTTATAAACGGCCTGAGACCCGCGCATTTGCCCCGCATAATCCCAAAGTCGGAGGCGCCACAAGCAACTCCAAAGTTGGTCTCCCCGTTCTACCAGCAAAGTGATAACTTCAGCAAAAGCAACTCGAGTGTGAAAAGGAAACGCTCCTGGTCCCGGGCCGTCTTCACGAACCTGCAAAGGAAAGGCCTGGAGATCCAATTCCAGCAACAGAAATATATTACCAAACCAGACCGACGGAAGTTGGCCGCTCGCCTCAACCTCACCGATGCTCAGGTGAGAGAATATTTTATTTTAATTAAGAATTCATCAATTTTATGGGTTGGGGGTTAGGTGAAGGTTTGGTTCCAGAACCGACGGATGAAATGGCGGCACACGCGGGAGAACCTTAAGAGCGGCGAGGAGAAAACCCCCCAGAAAGTGGGCAAAACCCAAGATTACAGCTCCGACAGCTGCTGCAGTGTGACGCTGAGCGAGCCCAAGGACGACGACAATATGGAAATAGACGTCGTTGAGTAGAATACTATAAACAGTTCTCTAAGACTTATACGATAATATTACAGTTTTCAATTCAAAAACAATAATATTTAAATTTATAAACAAATACAAATGCTATTCCCAAAAATTAGAACTTGTTCTTCATGAGATCCAATGGGAATCAACTTCAAATAAGGTATTTCGAAGAGATTAAAGAGAAATAAAAGGAATTGTTTGAAATATTAATGATTTATGGAGCTTTTTTATGTTCCTCTTTGGGGCTTAAATTTCTAGGGTTCAAAATTGTCCATGGAATAATGATCTAAAGAAATACCATGATATTACCAAGAATTAGAGCTCCCTTTTTATGATACCCAATGGGAAAGATAGGAGAGAGAGGAGATATGGAAGTTCTTCTTCTAGGGCATATTTTTCTAGGGTTCAGGATTATTCTATGAAGTCTAGGGAACCCAATGTGCTGAGTCTATATATTAAGCTCGAAAATATAGTAGGAAGATTGGTTAATATTCTTTAAGAATTCCTTATCCACACTTTACACACACTATACACCCTTTCGCAATTAACTGTTTGAGGCCAACTGTCATTAGGATAATGGGAGTGTTTATTCTCAATGTGTATAACAAATTAAATTTAAAATTGGAATTTAAAACTCTTTGAAACCTAGGAATATTTTAAAACCCTCAAAAGAATAAATATGGAGGGAGCCAAGTTGATTCTTCATATCCATGTTTTATATAAAACTTCAGAAATCTATTCAATAACTTTTTAAAGCATTTCCAACAATTCCAGTCTTTATAAACAGATCTAGAAAAACCATGGTAACAGATTATCAACTCCCCTTTCAGTTCTAATAGGGAATATGGAGGGGGTCAAATTGATTCTTAATGTTTTTGTATCATATAAAAAACAGATTTGTATCAAAAATCAATTCACTTCCAATAATTCCCGTATTTAAAAACAGATCTATTAATGTCTAGGAAACAGATTATCAACTCCCCTTTCAATTTTAAGCCATCGAAGTTGAAGTTCTAATTTTCCCCCGATCTATGCTAGCTTTCTTTGTTATCCTAAGGTCTGCTTATTAGGATAATGGGAGATCTTAAGTGCTTGTACTGAATGTGTATTGAGAATTAAATTAGAAATCGGAATTTAAATTTCGTCTTTATAAACAGATCTCGAAAATTTTAGGAAACTGATTTTTGGCTCCCCTAAGCTTTCGAAGTTTAAGTTGGAATTTCCCCCGCTTGCTCTTTAAACTATGCTAGGATTTTTTGATATCCCAAGCTCAGTTGCCAGCTGTTGTTGGCTGAACCAACCCCCAAGGATATTATGGCAGGGAATTTAGCAAAATAAACAAGAAGTTTGGGCTCCAGCGGATAAAGTTCAAAACCGAAAGTAGCGCAGGCGCAGGGAAAGTCCTTTGTTACCCTTAAATAAGAGTAAACTTCGGCCAACCCCCGTGCAGTGTGCATCCCAAAACAGACTCGCATAACAGTTACATCGAAGTTAAGATTAGACGGTCGAAACTTTTTATCTCAGGACACACAAAAAATCACTATGCGCTGGTCAAAGCAGAAAAACAACTAAAAACTCCGCCTTGGCTTAAAAAAATCAGATCAACAATGTGTAAGTTTGATTAGCCGAGCTGAAACATCCTTAAGGACACACCTTTTTCGCAGTGACGCCTAATCAAAACGAAAAGCAGGAAGCCATTGCGCTCAAGAAGGCTCTGGAGTGGGAGCTCAGCCTGGACGCCCGGGAGCTCCGGTCCCATGCCTGGTACCACGGCGGTTTGCCGCGGCAGCGGGCCGAGGAAATCGTCCAGAACGACGGCGAGTTCCTGGTGAGGGACTGCGCCTCTCAGCCGGACAAGAACAACTACGTGCTCACCTGCAAGAGCCGAGCCACCGTCTTGCATTTTGTGCTCAACAAGGTGAGCTTGAAATTTCTAAAGGACCTCCAGCTAATTAAAAAAATCCCCCTCTTGCAGCTGGTCCTGCAGCCGGAGACGGTGTATGAAAGGATTCAGTATCAGTTTGAGGAAGATGCCTTTGACACGGTCCCGGATCTAATCACCTTCTATGTGGGCTCGGGGAAGCCGATCTCGGCCGCCTCGGGGGCCCTCATACAAGTGCCCTGCAACAGGACCTACCCTTTGTCCTTTTACGGGCATAAAATCCTGGGCAACCAGCTGCACACGCAGATGCTGGCCGGCCACTCGAGCGAGCGGGACTTGCCCACGAGCTCCTCGCCGCCGCCGCCGCTCCTGCCCTGCAAGGGCCAACAGCCGCAGCGCTCGCAGAGCCTGACGCCTGCCCAGGCCATGGTGGTTTTCAATATAAACAAGAACCAGGAGCAGAGCTTTGATTCTCAGAAGTTCCCGGGCAATGCCTTCCAGACGATTGCCCGCTGCAATCCCACGAGCGATCTGCAGGAAGCTGCCTGCAAGAAGTTCACCACCCACTCGCTGCCGCGGCTGAATGCCACGCAGTCGCTGCGCGGGCAGAGCCTCAAGCCGAACTTCTTCAAGAACTTCAGCGTGGACGCCACGGAGAAGCCGCCCAGCCCACCGCCCAAGCCTTGGCGCCGGGAGCAGCGAGCAGGACTCACCGAGCAAATGCCAAGGGCTCTGCCGGTCTTGGGTTACCAGGCGAGTGGCTCAGACTCTGGCAATGGATCTGGGGATTCTGTGCAAGGCGACAACTTCGAGGCGATCCAGCGCGGGGTTATAATCAAGAACCCCAGATACATGAGCAACTCGGATTCAAACCACACGCTAAAGAGCCTCAAGGACTTTGATATGAATGCCTTGGAAGAGCAGTTGTTTGGCTTCACTATAAACGATGTGGAGATGGTGAGTTTGAGAGCAGACAGAAGGACTAAGGAAATAATTTTCGATCCTTTACAGAAATCTTCGTTTGACTTTGACAACTTCAGCACTTTGCTGCTGCCGTCGGTGGAGAACAAACCGCTGGACGGGGATGCCCTCAACACCATCAAGATAATGCTGCTGGACATGGGGCCAAAGGTCATAGCCGAGCATATAACCCGTATCGATATATCCTTGTTCTTAAAGAAACCCAAGATTCATGATGAAAGTGGGTCGACTTTGGATCAGTTCCTCGACTGCACGGGCATCGAGCTGCTGACCCTGCCGGAGGGCAAGGCCCTGCGCGAGGATCTGGTCGAGCGCACCCAGTGCATCAAGCTGATGGTGGCCGTGACCATTCTGACCTCCACCACCGACCTGGACCGGGCCCAAATGCTCAGCAAGTGGATCCAAATAGCCGTGGAGACCAAAACGGCTTTGGGCAACCTCTTCAGCTTCTGCTCCATAATGCTGGGCCTCTGCATGCCCCAGGTGAGTTTTATAGAATCCTGAGCTCCTTATAAAGTTGTACTCTTGGCAGATCCAAAGACTGGACAAGGCCTGGCATATCCTGCGCCAGCAATTTACAGACAGTGCTTTCACTTTCGAGGCCAAGCTGCGGCCCACGCTCTCCAATATGAACGACGGCTGCAATCCTCAGGCCCCGAACACCACAATTCCCCATCTACTGATCTATGCGCTGCTGTTTGACCGGCCGTTGGCGGACTTCATTGACTATGAGAACAAGGAGCGCTCTAATTTGTATACGACTTGCATATCAACTTGGGAACAGAAGGCGGACGATTTTGGCATGTCCATCAATTTCCTGCACATGGACGCAGCCCGAGGATTCCTCAAGAGCCTCAACCTCTACCAAAAAAACGCTCAAATTATTTTAGAAGACTCGAACTCCCGGCACGACGACCTACTAGCCGATGCCTTTCGGTGAGTTTATGAAAATTAATTATTAATTTTAAATTAATTATTTTTTTAAATTTAGCACGGAATTCCATGTGAAGTTTTTGTGGGGCAGTTCGGGAACCACGGTCAAGGCGGAGGACCGGCATTCCAAATTGGAAAAGGTGCTTACAATAATGGTTGATAAATTTTGCATTGTCAGTCCTTAAAAAACTACTAAAGCAAAATTAAATTTTCCCTACTAAATCGACAAGACTACTACATTAAATCAGTTTTTACCACGAGCATTAAACAAAAATATATCAAGCGTATTTTCAATAAAAATCACTCACCTAACCGACAACTAAAATGCCACATTAATTTCATTTAATTCTGCCCATGCCAAACTCTATCTCCCTCTCGCTCTAGCACGATCTACGCGCCAGCCAACCAGTGCCCGTTTCAATTCCAACCATTCCCGCCCGATAACACAAAAATCGCAAATCGAACGGAAACAACAATCAAAGAAGAATGCAAAAATCTGCCCGAGCTTAACGCACTTGCCGCTAGGGCTGCACGCACACCAATTCTATTGCAGGGCTGCACACGCACACTTAAATGTAGGCAACAGCGAAGACAACGCCGCGCGCTTTTGTTTTGGGCATTAAATTAGATTTTCGGCAATCAAATGGCCGGCAGTTGAAGTTACCCATGGCCGCGCTTATTTTTTCCACAAAACTCAACACGGCAAAGGCAACAACAATAAAAGAGAAATGCAAAAATCTGGCACGGGCTTGCACTGGCCGCTAGGGCTGCACACACACGAATTCTATTGCAGGGCTGCACACGCACACACAAATACACTTACATGTGGGCAAAAGCAAAGCCGCCGACGCGCGCTTTTGTTTTTGGCAATTAATAAGATTTTCCGTGATGAAATGGCCGGCAATTTATGTTCCTCAAGTCCGCGCTAATGTTTTCCACGAAACTCAACACGGCAAATGGACCAACACACAAAGAAGAATGCAAAAATCTGCCCGGGCTTAACACACTTGTCGCTAGGGCTTCACACGTACGCACTAATTCTATTGCAGTGCCGCACACGTACACACTAATACACTTGCATTTGGCAAAAACGAAGCCACCGCCGCGCGCTTTTGTTTTTGGCAATTAAAAAGATTTTCCGCAATCAAATGGCCGGGAATCGATGTTCCTCAAGTCCGCGCTTATGTTTTCCACGAAACTCAACACTTTTCCAACAATTTTACCAATTTTCGCGACCGAAATCGACGGACGGCAAAAATTTGCACGCACTTGCCTTCAGTTACCGAGCACAACTGACTTTTGCTTTGCGAAATTGCAAGAAAGCTTCTTCTTCTTTCTCTTTCACCTAATGCGCTCTTTGCGATCGCTTTGCTGGGCCCTAACGGACGGACGGCTGGGCAGGCAGAATTAAATAGTAAATATTTTAACAAATATGTTAAGCCTGTCCCGTCTGTCCGTCCGTCGGTGGTCTTGGCCACCACAACTAGTCCGTCTGTCCACTCCGGCCACCTGTCCGAGCGCCTCTTGGCCGGCCCTGCGCCAAGGGCTCGAAAGCTCTTCTCTCTCAAAAAAAGCTCTCCCAATTTTCAAGCCCTGAGAAAAAAGCTCCCTGCCGGTGGGTGCCCAAGATGTATAAAAGCACGACTGCTGCAGGCCTCCGGCAGTTGCTCGCGATCGAAAAAATGCAAGTCCTGCGTATGTTAAATTCGTCTGTTAAATGTTAAAAATGTATGTGTGAATATTAAATGTAATTAAAAAGGCAATATTATAAACGGTAAAGCGCGCGATTGGAAAATTCAAATAATTAAAAAATACAACAAATAAGAGGAAAACAAACACAAACAAAAGGTAAGTGATATTAAATAAATTACGCCCCTCCAACCCCCCCCCCCCCCACAACAGCGACTCTCTTTCTGTTCCGTTGCCCCTCTCAGCCACCTGCCTGCCCGTTTGTCTATTTGTCCATCTGCCAGTCCATTTGCGTTCTGGCTCCCCAAGGTATATACATATTGAGGGGGGGGGGGGGGGGGGGGGGGGGGGGGGGGGGGGGGGGGGGGGGGGGGGGGGGGGGGG
>JBAMCP010002293.1:0-13493 GCA_037075105.1 Lissocephala sabroskyi | reverse complement strand
CATTTACACTTGCCTGACGTCTGTTGTTGTTGTTCGGCTGCCGCCAGCAGGTGTCATTGTTGCTACCGTTACTTTTTGGTCTACGTCACGAGGGCCGCTTGGAAAGCTGGGCGCGAAAGCTTTGAGCTTCGCCTCAGAACTACCAAAGCCACGCTCGTTGGGGCGGCCTGAAATCCATGTCAAAACCCACACAATAGATGCCCCCCAGCTGGGTAACGAGGACACCCCCACACCCAACCCCTCATGGCCTTCACACATGCTGACTTCACTTTTAATTTTTATTCCAAATATTTTTGCTTTTTCTACAGTAGTATGATAAATTTTCAAATTTGCGCCAAATTAAAGATTCTGCTTATCTGGAGGAGGTGTGTGTGTGTCGTGTGTGTGCGTCGATCATCAACGAGTGTAATTTGTGTGCGTGTGTGTGTGTAAAAAAAAAAAAAAAAAATTGACCTGCGGGTGATTTTTTAAACAAAGTTGGCGGCGATTGACCGCAACAAATTCTTAGCGAAGTTGGCGGCGATTGACCGCAATAAATTTTAAGCGAAGTTGGCTGCGATCACCCGCAGGCCCTAAGCATGGCGTATGCCTGTGTGTGTGTGTGCGTGTATAAAAATAAAAAAAAAAACTTTACTGGAATGAATTGTTGTTGGAAGAGTTGCTGCAATTCGAATTGTTGCCGCTGCCGCCAGAGCCAGAATTGTTGCGATTGTTGCCGTTGGCCGATGAGCCACCCATGTGGCCAGTATAACCGCCACCAGTGTAACCCTGTCCATAACCTGGGCCGCCGCCCGAGCCGCTGACGTTGCCACGCTGCCAGGCCTGCTCCTCCAATCCCGAGTACGCCTGAGCCTGACTGTACTGTGGTTGGGGCACGGCTGAGGTACCCCAGGCCCAGTCACTGGGAGCTAATCCGCCGACATTAGCGCTGCTCATATAACGGTTGTAGCCCTGAGCTTGTGTCTGTGGCATTTGAACATATTGCTGCTGGTATTGCTGCTGCTGGTATTGTTGCTGCTGGTATTGTTGCTGCTGGTATTGTTGCTGCTGGTATTGTTGCTGCTGCTGCTGATATTGCTGCTGCTGGTACTGTTGCTGTTGCTGCTGGGCTGTTCCGGGCATCCAATTGTTCTGGGTCTGGTAGGTGGTGCTGGTGGGATTGGTGCTCAAGTAGGTGTGACTGTTGGCCAAATAGGTCTGCGACGCTTGCCAGGAGTTGCCCGGGGTCACGTAGCCAGGATAGCTGGTCACATTGGGTATGAAGCCCAAATTCATGGCCTGAGTGGGCTGGGTAGTATAAACGATTCCCGTCGGAGGTGCCTGCTGGTAGACAATCCCGGGATACGCCTGGCTATAGATTGTGCCCACGGTGGCATTGTGGTAGCCCAGATTTCCGGACACCATCGGCTGACGAACCGATCCTTGAGATCCCGTCGCTATGACGGAAGTAGTGCGCGCCGGCTGAATGATGGATATGGTTCCGCGAGGCTGCATGAAGTTGCCGTTGACATTGGGCGTCGGCTGCACGGTGAACGGCACTGGGGCACTGCCATTTCCCAGGGCTCCCTGGTTGATGGCCACCGAGTGATATTGAGATCGGCTGGACGTACAGCAACCCGAGTCGGGGCTTGTAAACGGCATGGGCTGGCAGTTGGATGAGCTGCCGCTTGCGCCACCGCTGGCACTGCCGCCAGCTCCTAGGGTAGCCGGTGGCTGCTGCTGGGCCAGCACATAGCCCATGGGGCCTCGCTCGAGCCCCAAGGCGCGGGTCGCGTTCGCTGCAGTCGCCTGGATTCCGTTCATCAGCTGCGTGCGGAACTGCATGGCTGCTCCCTGGGTGGCTGCCGCCGCGCGGTTCAAGTTCTGGATCCGAGCCGGTAAAACTGGCGGGGCGGCTCGGGTATAAGCATTGGTGGGCGTCGAGGGATAGAAGCCATCGCCCCGCTCGTAGTAATGCGCTCCTAGGTGAGGACCCGTCGAGGTGGGGGCCGGCTGACGAGTGGCCGGGGGCAAGCTGTAGTAGTCCACCTCGATGGGCTCACTTGTAATAATCCCTTCGCGAAGGAAGTCCATGGCAAAGTTGAAGCCGCCTTGACGGGTGGCCGAGTTGGCCGGCTCCGAAGGCTGCGATATGTAGCTGCGGCCGCTCGAGGAGCTGCCGCCGCTGCGAGCCGAGTTCGAAGAAGTCTGGGAAGTCGGCTCCATCGAGTCGTCGGAGGCAGTGCGGGTGGCGGCCGAGGTAGCCGGTCGAGTTGACTGCAACTAGAAGCATGGTGAAAAGTTCAGGAAAGAGGCGACTCTACTCACCGAGTTCGTGGGACGTGCGCCCCTAGCGGCAGCGGCCGCTGCAGCAGCTGCAGCCTCCCCAGCAGCCAGCTCCTGCGAGTAGTGGGCGATTTGGCTGAGATAGTCGACCACATTGGACAGACTGGTAAGCAGCCGGACCGGAGCGGAATTGGCATCCAGGGGTGGGGGGTTAATTGGTGGGGGGCTAGTCGGTGGGGGCCTCGAAGGCACTTGGAAGGGATTCCAGGCCAACTGCTGGCGGGCATACTCCATGGCCTGCGCCAAAGCCGAAGGCTGATCCAGGCCGAAGTTCGTTGGATTTCCGCCTCCCTGAGCGGAACGAGGACGTTGGGGCTCTGTAACCCGAAAAATCTGAGGACGACCCTTAACAATCAAAATTCAAAGGGCACTACTGCAAGGAAGCCCCCATAGTGGGGAAGGAGCTTCACCTACCTGCACGGGGCGTGTCTGTTGAATGCTCCTGGTGTTTGGATTCCAGGAATAGACCGAGTCGGTCGTCATCACGGTCATACTGGCCGGCAAGACTAAAACAAAATGTGAGGTTACATAAGTCTAGGCTCTGTTGTGTTTCATGGCGTTGACTGTACCGTGGATGCGAGGTGGAATGAGGACCTGGCGCGGCTGGACGACAGCCAAGAGGCTCTTGCCCCTCCGGGGCTGCTGGCGAGGGGCAAACTTTAGAAAAAATTCATCACTTCAAATTGAACGCGCAACTTACCTTTGGGGTGGGATTGGGGTTTGGTTCTTCGTCCCCGGGAGTCCCGGTGGATGTGTTTTCGATGTCCGACAAATCATCGGTTATTTCGATTTCTTCCTCAATGTTGGGATTGCTGTCTTCATTCGGTTCCGATGATTCTTCGACCTTGTTGGCATCCTCAGCCGGGGCAACTTCAGCCACGTGCTCGGGGTCAGTGGCTTCTGTTTCTGCTTCGTTTTCATTGCCATTGATTTCGTCCACGAGCACTTCTTCTTCTACTGCAATTCTGGAAGTTTCCGCAGCTTCTAAGGGTACCTCGTCGGTTATGGGATCTTCGGCAGCCATTTCTTTGTGTTGTTTGTTGCTGGTTCGTGTGGTCTTTAATGCGTTTTTCAAATGTGGTAATTGAGTTGCTGTGTTGCACAAATCTATTTTAGAAATTTTATAAAAAAAAAAATATTTTTTACTTACCGATTTGCTTTGGTTTGAAGTCAATGATGTGAATTCACTGGATGTGTTTTCCAAGCTGCTCTATTCGACGTAAAACACGCGTGTACTATGACGGAATTCCCAAAACTAACCGAGTACCAAGTGTAAGTAATGGGTACCCGCCTACTTCGATAGGACCTAAAAATCAACCCGAAAAGCAGGGCCAACTTAGTTCCAGTCGTTAGTTTTTTTACCTTAAAGAAGTTATATTTGAATGGGGATGAATCCTTTTTATTTTAATTGAGATCCTAAAAACACTTAAAGCTTGATTTGATCAGACGGACAGACAAATAAGGAAGTTGACAGGTTCATTCGATTCTTGAGAGAAATGCAACTCTGTATGGCGTAGGCAATACAGCTCTGCGTGCCATTTTCGAAGGGTAAATTTATCGAATAGACTTTCTAACATTTTAAAGCAGACTTATCGGATATTCTTTTATAAGTTTTAACATAGTCTCTATCAAATTCTATGCCGGTTTTAAAATGGTTAATGAAGAGTTTATGAATCTCAGGAATCTTTAATTTGAAACAATTTATATTCTTCTAATAATGAAGTTATTCCTTTATAAAGATACCTAAAAAAGTGCAACGATTGTATTTTAATTCTTACACTATTGGAAACCTTTTATGACCTATCAGATTTTAAGCGACCCAAGCATGTGGAATCTTCCCCGATTATCCTCTTTTGGAACTCTACCAAAAACTTACAATCACACAAGCGTTTCATTCGACATTAATAACCACAAAAAATACAAAAAAAAAATATAATACAAAATACATTAAACAAACCACATCACTTATATAATACAAAGAGCCAACATGGAAAAACTTAGTACTATAGAATTAGTTACGGAGCAGTTTGTCGAGCGGGTCGTCCATTTAGATGAGGAGAGACTCTATCCGATTCCTCCGAATGTCGATTCAAGTTTGTGCCGCGATGCGTTCTTGAAGAAACTACTGGAACCGTTCGAGACCGAGGAGGTGATTATGCACGAAAGGATCTTAAACGTTATCAGATCGCATGTGGACTTTGCCGCTACCAATCTGGAGGCCCAAATGTGGGCGGCCGAGCAGGAGAAGCTCAGTACAGAGAAGGAAATTGAGAAAATGGAAGAGACTAGGTCAACGGCTCTCGACATCTCCAAGATTATTCACCACAAATTCCAGGACATGATCCAGGACATAAGCCGCATTTGCTTAATATTCCAGCTTGAGCAACTCAAGAAGCGCATGTTGCTGATGCGGGAAGTTTGGCCAGGGGACTTAAAGAGCCTGCCGACCCGCATGTTTGGCTGGTCGATAAACGATTTCTTTAAGCGGTTCGATCAGCAGAACACCCTCTACATCGATGTCATGGAATTGGAGTATTCGAAACCCGAGCTGGATTGCCTCAAGTTCCGCATGGACGTGAGCGAGGTCATACGCCTGATCGAATCGATGCTCGACGACATGAACAACAAACGGAACGTCTGTGACGGCGCCATGGCCCATCTGCAGTGAGTTGAATGGGTTGTTCCCAGGGAATTAATTTAAGGATTCCTTTTTCAGGGATACGTTGGTGGACATTTCGGTGCTGTTGGAGGGACCGCGGGACTATCTGATCGATAAGCGCGACGAACTGACCATGGAGCTCTTCCGATCAAAGAGAGCAAAACGCGACTCAGTGACCGAGAGCAGGCGACGATCGCTCAGAAGGGCCATGCTCAAATTAGATTGTAAGTTGGCCCCGCACAGGTTCATCCATTTGATCGATCAATAAAGCTTCTCTGTGGGCCAGATTATGACCCCATCGAACGGAGGTATCGCGTCAACTGGGCCTACAACGTGATGGCCCAGGTGGAGATGAGTGATGAGCTGCAATGCAAGGCGATCACCGACGAGATCGAGGCCACCAATAAGCTCCTCAAGGAGGACAACTTTGTCTTCCAGTGCTGCAATCAAAAGTACGGCTCCCTTATTGACGAATACAAGAACAAAATCTACGACTTGCAACTGGCCTATGATAATGATTTCGATAATGCCGATATCGAAGTTCAGAAGATGATCAGTAAGGTCCAAAAGGTGCGCGATGATTTGAAGTTCTACAAGGAGCAGATTGTCATGTTCCATGAGAAAATCGCAATTGTGCAGCAAATCATCGCCAAAGAAAAGGAAGATGAACGCTTGCGTTTGGAGGCAGCCTATGAGGCGGCCCAACAGCGTAAATCCCGGAAAAAGTCCAAAGGGGACAAGGAAAAAGGTAAAAAGGGCAAAAAATAAAATCCTATTCCAAGAAGTTGTTGGCCACACTAAAAACAAATTATGTTTTTCATTTCTGCGACTGTTGGGGGAAAGTCTTCTTATAAGTTTGATGGGGGAAGACTTAATGAGCCATAGAGATCTGAAGATATTCGGCTGTCAGACTTCTCAGGAAGTCAGTATTCTATAATTAAAAGAAGAAAGCCTGATGAGGCTGTGAACAAAAGACACTAAAATCCAAGATTTAAGAGGAATTTTGCTTAAGCTTTCAGAATGTTAGAAAGAATTCTTTGGAGTAACTTGAACTTCAACATATTCAGAAGTCTGTCCACCAAAAAGTATGTAAAAGGAAATAGATTCCATAAAGATATAGCTCAGAAAACCTTTGAAAACTTAACTGTGGTCTTAAAATTACTTATTATATAGATTATCACGAATATTAATTCCAATCACTTGCAAAATGTATTGAAAGATCATTCGGTTAACTTTTTGCTACAATAAATTTTATTAAATCAGAAACTAATTTGTATATAGATATATATATGATCTTGTATATATATATATTGTATATATAGTTCTGTAATCTGTTCTTTTAAACTTTATGTCGCTTGTCTCTCAGTTTTAGAGTAAATTATTAATTTTAATAATTATCGCAATCGCTTGACGTAAAATAGTTTTGTATTCTATATCGTATTCATATATATCGTAAGTATTATCGGGTGATCCTCACACAATTACAACTATCGGTCGAAATGCTCTATCGGTTTGTATGCCCTGTTTTCTTTTTTCACGACTACACTAAAATACACGTACACTCCTAATATCCTGGTTATCCTAATGACCCACAGACTGTCAGTGCATCATTCAGCCAATTTTTGTGTGTGTTTGTGGAAGCAAAATATCGCGGTTGTTTGGATTGAGGGAGGGGAGGTGACTAAAAATTAAACTTTATACAATTTTTACACATAATAAAAAACGACGAGAAACCGATCTTGAAAATAATTACAAAACTTCAATCTTAGCCTAAAAAGGATTACAATTAAAACGATTAACTAATTTGTATAACATTCAGAAAAAACGGGGGGAAATGAAATCGAAAAATGAAATCGATAGTCCGCAAAGGAGTTCTGGTTAGCTTTCATAAAAAATATAAGGAAGTCTGAGGGATCTGCCTCTCTAGTTGGGCGCATGCGCCGTGCGCAGCTTGGCCCGCACATTCAGATATTCGGGGTTGACGTATTGCCGCTCCTCGGCCTCCTCGGCTTCCTGTTTTTGTGCCGCCGCCTCGTGCTTCTGAGCCCGCTCCATGATCACCCGGCCGAGTTCGCCCTTCAGTCCTGGGATTCCACCGCAATCGGAATCCGGTGAGTGCTTGTTGGTGGCCGCATGACGCTCCTTCTGCTTGTCGTAGGCTCGCTGCAGTTCCGATTTCTGGTTCAACACGCTCTTCCCCCTGCAACCAAAAGGATAAGAAGTTAGCCAAAAGTTCAGTCTTCAATAACTCGAGCTACTCACATTCGATTGTTGAACTTAAGCTCGCGATGCAGCTCTCTGTGGTCGGTGGACTCGAGGCAGGGATTAATCAGCTTCCTTGGTAATATCAATCCCTCGGCATCGGTCTGCACGCCCGTCGGCGTGTGCGGTGGTGAGGAGGACATCGACATCATGGTAGTTGTGGAAGTGGTGTGATCGCTGCCCGGCACTGCTACGCTCTGTGGGGGCCTGCCCAGCATGCCCAGATTGTCTGCAACAGCAAAAAATGCAAAATAAATCAATTGACCATCTTAACGAAGAGAATCTATAGATATTTCCTGCCCTCTCTCCGCCTGCGACTTTGGCTGGGGTTTACAACGCTGTTTTGGCCAAAGTTTAATTGGCACTTGGCCTTCTGCAATGTTCGCCTGACCGCAGCCAACAAAGGAACCCACATAAATCAGAGCCCCAACGAAAGAACGGCAAGAAAAAAAAGAATCGCTGGCCGTCTCTTGCCCGCTTTATTAAGGTTAAATATTTCTCATTGTCAATTTGCTGAAAGGGAAAAAATACGCCACCCAAGAAAGCCCATAAAACCGTAAAGAATCACGGCGCAGTCACAGTCCGCCCCGCCCCTGCCAACCGACCGAGTCTCCTCTCTTCGCTGTTGAAATTATGATCATCAAGCGGTAAGGTTCTAGATAGTTGAGCCCAACTTGCTGGGGCCTCTCATCGTCTCTGCCTGTCTTTCTGTCGTCTTAACCCAAATTCGCTGGTTGGTCTGACCAGTTCAGCGGTTACTTTTACCCAAAGTCTACTGCCGGCTGTTGGTTGTTGGGCTGTCGGGTGGTCGGGTGGTCGGCTGGTGGTTGCCGGTTGCTTTTTCCAAAGACCCGTCAACTGAACTAGATTAATCGGCATAGATAATAAATGCCCGCCAATGTCGTTGAACCTTTGATGGCCCTAATAAAGAAAAGAACTCCCCAGAAAAAGTCACTCGGTTCTCGAGCGGAATAGAGTGGAAAATCTAAACTGATCCACTGATACAGACATATCGCTATTGATTAAAAAATAGTGGAGAAGTTCCAAGTCTTCTAATTGATATAAAGCAGGTGCTGATAGTGCTATAGAATTTATACCCCTAAAATCATATCAGTGATTCCCTTGGGTTTTTTTAGTGATTTTTATGATCAATTTCTAATAATTATCACTTCGCTTTTAGAGATCATAGTTTGTCCCTCAAAGAATAAAGGGTATAAAAAGGAGGGTATAAAATTTGATCCTAGCTATTCTTTTATTTTAAGTCCTAATCTTCAAATTTTTCCGATCTATCTTGTCATTGAATTCCTTGGCTTTGCTGGGAGGGTTTCCCCATCGGTTCATTCATCTTTAATAAAGACAAAGCAGCCAATTATGATGCCATTCAAAACAAAAAGTTCGCATGACCATGAAAACGCAGGAGAGGCAGATTAGGCAACTTCTTGCCGATTAGCATAACCCCGATTTGAGTTATCGGAAATTAAATGCAAATTCAAAAGATTAATTGATTTGAGCTTGCCATTTGCATTTTACATGGCAATTCAAGGCTGCCTGCGCAGTGTGTTTGGGTGGCCAGACAAACCGTCTGTGGGTTCTACCAGATCGGTCTTTATAAAGCAATTGCTGGTCTGCCAGTCTGGCAGACAGTAAGCCAGTGGGCTGGGCCTCATTAATGGGACCCCGCCTGGTCCGGTTCCGTCGGTCTGGGGGTCGGCAGTGTAAAGTGAAATTACTGAAATGCCTTGAATATGACGATATATGGAGGCCTCCCTCCCTTTCGAGTGGCTCGTAATTATATTCAATTTGTTTTCTCTTTTGATATCACGCACCGCCACTGACCCACAAGAGAGTCCCAAACTGGCCGACGGGGCAACGTCACAACGGCAGGCGATTGTCTTCTTCGAATTATGAACGGAGTAGACAGACGACGGAGTTGTCGACGGAGACATAAATCATCAGCCCATTAGCCGGACAACATTTACGCTGATTGTGGGCCACAAAAACCTCGGAGGTGATTTATGAAAACCGGTGACCATTACACTCGCCAACTTTTGAAAGTGCGGCGAACAATCGGTTTTTATTTTAGTTTGGTGACCAACGGAAAGCGGCTAATTCAATTAACTCATTTAATTCTAATGGAAAATTTCGTTAGCTTGAAAGTCACGTAGGGAATTTTTCCCCACACACGCACTGCGGCTTTGAAGCCCTCGAAAAGCCGATTTCATTTGAGCTTTAATTCGCGCCATTAATATTCCTTTTGAGATCTTTGAAAACTTCTTCAACGGCTTATCAAAGATCGTTCACTTTCACAACACACAAAAGCCTCCATTGTGAATACTCTTTTCATGAACTGAAACAATTGACGGCCGCACAAAGCAGCTTACAAATGATCATAGCTCCCATTAGGAGTGGTCGATTTATAGGTCCAACTTAGTTCTTCAGAAAGTAGCTTTCCTTTTGTGATCTGCCGAGTGATCTTTCTACCTGAGACGCTGGCTGACTCAGTCATGAGTAAAATAGAATTTCTTGTGCGAGAAGATTTTAGGGAGCTGATTTCGTACAGGTTATTGAAGAGACACAAGCGGTTAGAGATTTCTGAAATTTGAAAGTTCAAAGGTAGGACACAGGGCCTTGAAATTCTTGTGGTCTATGAGGTTTTTTCGAGACTCTCAATGAGAGTAAAAGATTGGAGAAATATAATATCCGCAGGTAAAGTTAAAAGAGCTTCTTCATTTTATTGCTTTACCGGCACAAATAGCAGTACAATGGAGCTTACTTCGCTCTTTGAAGATCACAAATAATCGTCTATAGAAATAAACGACAATTACCGCTTCAGAACGTTCTGGATGTGACCTTCTTGGTCTGTGAATGATGAGAATACAATAAAGTCTTCACCCTCGACTGGGAAGACTTGACAGCCGACAAGCCGGGCCGTGAGGAATTAAAGAAGTAAATAATTAAGACTCTGGACTTTCTCTAGAAACCTTGTGAATGGAGATTCAGGTTCCTAGTAGATTTTGAAGGAACTCCTCAGCCACTTGTGGTTTCCAATGCATCTTAAAATTGAACCAATTTATTCACATTTAATTCATCTGAGAATGAAGGAATTTAAATTGCTTGACTGTTCTCATTGGATGACAATAAAGGGAAGAATTAATTGATTGAAATCTTCATTTTTATTAGCAGAGCGTGGGATCTTTACAGTTCTCCTTGAAGAAAAACAGACTCCTAATTTTTGTCAAAAAAGCAACTCATTCTGGTTACACTTTGTCCTCCAAAAGATTGTTTGACGCTAAATTTTCATAACTTTCAGCACTTTGGACTGTCACACTCACTTTCAAAGATGGACATGCGATTCATAATATTCGTGGAGATGTTCGGCGAGGGGCGCTGCATCTTCCCGGACACCGAAGGGGACCGCGGCGCTTTAAGTGGGGCGATTTTTTGTTTAGCAAGAACTTTGAACCTCTCGCGCGTGTGGTTCTGGCGGGTTTGTGGGAATCGAACTGAATGAAAAGAATTTAATTGAACGCGAAATTCGTCAGCTGTTTTTCAGCGGCTTTTGCACGGTGCTCACTGCCCTCCCCTGCACTCCCGAGGAGCTCGGCGTTGCTCGACTTTGCCTTGTTAACACAGTTGCTTTCGCTTTCTGGCCGCGCTAAGCCGTCACCGACGCTTTGTTCTTGGCACGCCAACAAAATGGAAATGAAAAAAGCACAAAAGTCGAGCCAACCGAGGCAGCAATGGCAGCAACGGCGGCGGCGATGGCGACTGCAGCGACTGCGGCCACAACGACCAACGGACTGAAAGTGTCGCCAAATGCGGAGGCAGCCAGTCGGTCCGGCAGTCGGTGGGTTGCAATCGATTGCAGCGGCAGAGACGCCAACGTTACACGGGCCTCTTGCTATTTTAGGCTTCCTTATTTTGCAAGCCATGGGCGGGGGGCGGGAGGCGTGCAAATTATGCAAGAGCCAAGCCGTCGTCGCTCCGACTGACCCAGATTTGTGGCACGAACCAGACCAATCCACCTGAGCCTGCGTGAGCAGACGGGGTTCGGGCTGGCATCCTGCAAGCCGAAAGTGAAAGCTTCCCAGGCAATCGGCGGAGGTGGGTTGATGGGAGGACCTCCAGCCCATTGAACCATTCATTCTTTTCACTCAGCGTTCGGCTGCAAATCGATGCGTTTACCCTTGACCTCTGACACATGACACGAACAATGGTGGGCAGCCTCCCGCATCTCCCGGCCATCCACTCGATTGGCGGGCAAAGCTTTTCCGGAAGCTGCGTATGCGCTACGCTTGCCTTTCCCTGTGTATCCATTTCAGGGGCGAGCTGAGCCTGTCGGAGCGGAGGTCCCCTACCGAGGCGTGTCAACGTTTTGGGGACTTCTGATCGCCTGGTGCTAATTGGCTCCATGGAGAAAATGGCCGCTCCGCACACATTAAACGCCTCCAAAGATGCCAAGACATCGGCGCCCTGCGGCCGCAAGGAGGCGGCGTCTCCTTCGTTGCCGTCAAGTGTCTAAGAAAAAGAGGACGACCGCCCAAGTCTTTCCCAGGCCCCCCTGCCTCCCGTGGCTGCGGCTGCTGTGGAGGAGAAATGGAGTGCATTTCTCCTGTGGGCGAGAGGAGGAGGAGTCCGGATTTGGGGCGGCCACTGAGCCGCGCGCCATTCAACAACTCTAACTCAAATACTCCGCCTCAAATCAACCGGCGCGCAGGAAGCATCGGTGGTGGCCTTCCCCGGGCCCCACCCCCAGGCACACGGACACTGCGTTTTTGCTGCCTTCAACATCTCGGGGATTGGCCTTCGATAGCAACAGGAGCGAAACAGGAGCATCCCCAAGCGTGCTGACCCCGCCAATTGGAGCTTGCGCAGTTGAAAGCTCGGCAGGAGCACAGCCACCGAAGCTTTTAAGCTCTCCTTCGCTCTCGTTCTCTCTGTTGTGGACTCTGTCTCGCTCTTTCCTTGGCTAGGGGGAGGCGTGTCGTTTGTGACGTCACCAACTGTAAAATACGATTTCTACCCCTTAGAATTGGGTTGGGCGAAAACATCAATAAATAGATTTCCCTGATTTTTCAACAGGATAACAGAAACGCCAACAGCGACCATCAACAATTGAAACGCTTGCGTATTCCCGTTCGCAAAACAAACCCCCACCCCCTCAACCCGCCCACCCACTGTCTTTTGTTCTTGCTCTCGATGGGGCTTAACGGTAACCGGGACCCCTTGGCGTGGGTGCAGTTTAGTTTGCTTTCACTTGTCGAGGTTCTGAGGGAACCAAGGTACTCCAAGAGGGAGAGGGCGGCGTACCCGGAATTCCACACTTTCCAAGCAGTAGGGAGAAATTTTGTCTGTGTGTGGGGGGAGGGGGGGGGGGTGGTAAATGGAAGAGGTGTTGTTTGCCTATCGGTTTTTGTAGGGTTTGATTATTTACATTGACGAGTTCACGATTTCTTTACAAGAACTTTATGAACCCCATAGACAAAGGGGAATGGGAACAGAGAATAAAAAAGAGAGTGAGTTTCTATTTGAGTAAAAAAGCAGGGGAAACGGCAATCGTAAAAATACCGAGTGATTCAAGGGTTGTTAGCAAAGCGATTCGAGGTTCTCAACAATGCGTGTACTTAGCCGGATAATAGAAAGTTTCCTAAGAACCTTGAAGAGCAGCGGTAATGGGATCAGTTAGGAAATCCTTTAAATACAATATAAGCCTGGGTTCTAGGAGTTACAGTTAGGAATCAAAGCAAAAGATCTTATGATATTATAATAATCCCTGATATGTAATAGATATTCAAACTGTCTAGTTAATTCATTGAGCTGTAGTTCTTTAAATAAGTTAAACTTTTAAGTGATTTAAGGGTTCCAAGAAAGGGGACTTGGGATCTTATGAAAGGTATTTTATTCCAGAGAAACCTTGCAGCGTTTACAGGGAAACTTAATGAGTCTCTCAATTGGAATCATCTAGAAATTATAGTTAATCCCGGCGATGCTCCTCAAAAGATATAAAACATCATCTGAATTATAGATCTTTAAGCTGTTCGGTTCAATTTTTAAAGTGTCTCCAAACTAATACGTTATAAGTTCCTTTGATGCTCCACAGAATCCCTGTGAAGTGTAAATTCCAGGGATCTACGAAAATTAACTTGGGGATATTTAGAGAAGAGCGCTTAAAAGCAAACAAAAACAAGTAAGGAAGTAACAGTCGAGCCAGCCCGACTGTGATATACCCTGTACCTGGGGCTTGGAA
>JBAMCP010002292.1:0-13515 GCA_037075105.1 Lissocephala sabroskyi | reverse complement strand
GCAAACACGACAAATTCTAAATTACTTTTGGCAAAATTAACTACGAGAGAAAGTGAAAAGTGAAAGTGGGCAAAGAAATTCGATAAGCTCGCTAAAAACTTAAGGAAATCAAAACAAAACTACTTAAGGGGGAAAGAAAGGGCCGGGGAGAGAGAAAGAAAGAGAGAGGGAGGGAGAGAGAAAACGAATCTAAGAGAACTTGAAACGCTCAAAGGAATTTCTTCGGGAAGACAAATGATCGAGCGGAAAAATATTATTATAGATGGAAAACCCTTAAAAGATCTCGAGATAATCTTAAAGACGATCCAGAGGGCCTAAGACCCAAAGCAACCCTAATTTCTGAATTGTCAAGTGCCTTATTCTCCCTTTAAATACTCTATTCGAGAATCCAATAAAGATCTTGAGATATTCTAACCTTGGGGTGGGGGTAAAGAGCGCCATCCAACAATGAGGGAAGGCCTTAAATTTAATAGTCCCAAAGCAACCCTGTTCTCGGAATTGCCAAGAGCCTTATTTCCTTTCAATTATTCTATTCGAGAATCTAAAATAGATCTAGCGATAGTGTTGGGGGCTAAAGACCTGCAAAGGCCTTAATTTGAATAGTCCCAAAGCAACCCTGTTCTCGAAATCTATAAAAGATCTTGGGATAATGTTGGAGGCGCTCAAGACCGCTATATGATACTAACTTGGAGGAATATAAAGACCAGCAAAGGATCTACATGGGAATAGTTTCTAAGCAACCCTGATTTTCGGAATTGAAATCTATAAAAGATCTTGAAATAATCTTGGGGGCTGTCAAAACCGTTCAATGGTCCCAAAGCAATCGTAGTTTCTGAATTGCCTTAAATCCCTTGGATTTTATAATAACGAATTTCCTTTTAAATATTCTATAGCCAAATCGGTCATATCGTTCTTGGAACCTCTAGAACTGTCTAAAATTTAAGAACCTTTAGGAGGCTCGAAACTTCAGCGTATCAGTTTAGGAGAGGAAGGGTCGGGAATCTTTATAAAACTCCTTCTTTTCAAGATTTTTAGGATATAGTTTCCTTGGCTTACCAGGTTCCCTTCATTTCAGTTATCCAATCTTAGATCAAATTTAAATTCCTTAAGTTTCCCATAAAAAAAGCTATCTCCAAAGGCTCTAATAATCCTCTTTAAAGTCTGTCTCCCTAACTAACCCCCGGCTAATGAATAGGAAATTCCCAGGGATGCACTGGAGTCCTCTTTATGCTCCTACTCCTTTCAATTCTGCTGATCTACTTTTCTTTTCTCCGAAACTATCCACCACCAAAAAAAAAAAAGAAACCGCCAACTACCAAAGAGAAAAAGGACCATCCAGGAAATCCTTGAACAACTGGAAAATGCAATTCTGATGCTTGGTTAATCGGTGTATGTGTGTGTGTGTGTGTGTCGTGCAAATGAAGGAATGAAGAGAAATGTAATGAAAAAGTTCCCCAAAGGATGCAAATGAGAGTGCCAAGCTTAAAAAGGACCAAAGAAAGATAGAAAAAGAAAGATAGAAAAAGAAAGGCGAGGAGTAAAGAGAAAGGAAGAGCAGGAGATGAAGGAACAACAATTCAAAGGACTCCACTTACCGCCTTCATGATGCTCTTGTCCCAGGCCACGCAGGACTCCAGCACATACAGCGCCATGGCCAGCTGGGCGGTGGTATGCGAACGCGCCACCGCATCCCTCCACTGCACGAGTCCTTTGGGAATGTTCTCGATCTTCTCGTCCTTGTCGCTGTCGCAGTTGCTGGCCGGCGAGGCCCCGCCCGAGGCTCCATCGCCCCCAGACACGCCGCCCCCGCCATCGCAGCCCGAACCACCGCCCACCGGTTGTCCTGCCGTGGGCGTGGCTGCCGCCGAGGCCGCCGCGGCCAAGGCCATCGTGCGTTCGTTGAAAGACGAGGGATTCAAATTGTTGCCGGCCGGCAGTCCTGCCGGCTGCCCTGAGGCTGCCACCTGCTGCGAGGGTTGCTGGAGCAGTTGCTGCTGGGCCGCCTGCTGCTGCTGCATTTGCAGGAGATAAGCAGCCGCCGAGGCCGAGTTCTGGGTTTGGGTGGAGGTCTGCTGGTTCTGGGCAATGACGGCCAAATGGGCATCGCCGGTCTGGGAGCCCAGCGGCGGCTTCAGGTAGCGACGCTCGATGTTGGCCTCGAGGTCGATGATGCGCTCCCGGATCATCGGGATAATGCTGACGAAGTCCTGCTCGCTGTCGGGCTCGTGGTCCAGGCTGAGTTCGTTTTCGATGCGCGTGGGCAGCTGCCAGTTCTTGAGCTGCATGGAGGCGCTGGCGATTTTGTCCTCGAGCGACTCCAGCTGCTCGAGGAGGGCCAACTCCACGCGCTTGGCCACCTTGGGGTTCCAGTCATGGCGCTGGTCGGGCGGCAGGAAGTCCAGGCGCGGCTGGTTGTCCGCTGCTTGGAGTTTGTAGTTCACGCCCAGCGGCTGGGGGTCCTCGAGGTTGAGGAAGCGCGTGAGATTCTCATGGAGTTCGCGTTCCCGTAGACCTGAAGGATTCAGGGTTTTTAATAACTGGCGGACTCCTTGCTCGTCCTCGAGCTGCCACCAGCCATAGCGCAGCTTGCGGGGCACATAGACGCCGTGGACTTTGCCAGGGAAGCCGGTGAGCTTGACCTGCTCGAGCATCCGATGCTCGTCGGGGGTCATGGCCAGCGGCAGAGGGATGTCGATGGGGATGTAGGTTTGGACGCTGTTCAAGGACATGTTGGCTATGTTCTGGAAATAGGCCTGCGAGGCGGACTCGTCCAGGCGGAGCTCGTACTTCGGTTTACCGCCGAGGCAACCGCCGCCGGGGTCCTGGGTGGGGGCCTCAGGGGCCAGACGAAAAAACTCTTCGTCCTCGGGTTGGCCCAATTTCGTTGGCTTCTGCTCCTCATCCACTGAACGATGAGGAGACGCCAGACCGTTTTTTGGCAAGGACATCGTTGCTGCCGCCGCCGCTGCCGATCTCTTGGCCTCGTAGGCTTCCATTTTGGCCTCGATCATTTTGTCGTCGAGCCCGGAAAGCGAGAAAATGCACTCCTGGCTGAACTTGGAAGGATCCACCTTGCACTCCTCCATGGGTATCGTGTAGTACTGCATGTTGTTGGCCAGATCCCAGGGATGTCCTTGCAGCTGGAACTGCGAACAGCAATTGATGTTGGCGTAGTTCTGCTGGACCTCCACGGCCACCACGCCGCCGTCCTCGGCCGGCAGCTCGCTGACCAGCGGCACCTCGCGCTTCACTATGGAGAACCACTTGGGGCTGTCGTCGCCGGGCGTCGTGGACACGATGATGCAGTCGTCCTCCTTCTTCACCTCCTCCAGCCGGAGGTTATCACAGTTTCCATGGCTGTTGGCCAGCGCCACAGCCGCCGCATTGCTGAGCGTCGGGATGAGGCCGGGGATGGTGGGGATTTTGATTTCCGCCTCGAAGTCCGTCTTGGTGGCTATCAAAGTGGGCGGCGGAGGACCCATGAGTTCGATTTCGGATTTCACTTTGATCTCGGGGCGTGGCACGGCCGGCAGTTCGGGCTTAATGGGCGGCGGGGGCACATCGTCGTCATCGTCGCCCAGGTCGACGATTTCGGGCTCCACTTTGTTGACCTCGGTGACTTCGTCGTCGTCCTCGGCGGCCTCAGGCTCGGCATCCACCGGTTCATGAGGCTCCTCCTCCGCCTTGGCAGGCTCAACTGGCGGCTCAGTTGGCTTGTCTTTGTCCTCCTCTTCTTCCTGCTTGTCTGCTCCTTCAGCTTCCTCTTTCTCGGCTTGCTCCCCATCCACTTCCATGGGTTCTTCGGGCGGCTCTTTGGCCTCCGTTTCCCCTGAATCCTCTGGCTGCTGGGCAGGCTCTTCGTTAGCTTCTTCCTTGTTGTCCTCTTCCATAGGCTCGCTGGGCTCGGACTCCTCCACTGGTGACTTCTCATCCAGCCCCTCCAAGGCCTCGTGGTAGCCGCAAATGTCGTTCTGGGCGGACTCGAGGGCCTCGATGAAAATGCCGCCGGCCTTGGGCAACTTCCAGTAGCGCCGCCAGAAGCGATCCTGGCCAAAGCAGGTGGCCCGGAGCTGGTTGGTGCTTTTTTCCAAGGCCTCCTTGCAGTTGAGCGAGGCGCGCAGGATCTTGTCGAGTTTCTTTTGCAGCTCATCGGCGCTCAGGCGATTGTCCTCGTCCTCCTCCACGTTGGTGATCTCCGAGTCCAAGTCGGAGAGGTCGTCCTCAATGATGCTGACATCGGCGTTGGCATCCTCGTTGAGGGAATTCCTGGCCCCGCTTTTCTTGGCCTGCAGCAAGACACTGATGTCCGCCGCAGGCGGCACAGCCGGCGCCACCGCTCCTCCGTTCTGGTGGTAAGTGGGGGCCGTGAACTCCTCCAGTTTGGTGGGCTTGCTGGGCGTCAGATCGCCGGCCAGGCTGCCAGTGCTTTTCGAAGGACTCACCTCGGCCGGCAGTGGCAAAGGCGCCGATTCCTCGCTTTCCTTGACCGCCTCGCCGTCCACTTCCATGGGCTGGGAATCAACCGCCGGCTCTGCTGGTGGCTCAGCCGTGGAGTCGCTGGTTTCAGTGGCCTCGCTGGCCGGCTCCTTGGTGCCATTGTTGGCAGGGACTTCGGCCGCCTCCGATTCTCCCTCGGGCGTGAGGGCAGCGGCCTCTGCGGCAGCTGCTGCGGCCTTGGCCGCCTCCTCGGCCAACTCGCGCTCCTTGGCCAGCCGCTCGGCGTCCAGCTTCTGCTGGGCTATCAGCGCCTGCATGGCGGCCTCCCGCTCGGCCTGGGCCTTCTCGTAGGCCTCGATGCGGGCCTTGCGCATGTGGAGGGCCTTGTACTTGCGCACCTTCATGTCGGTCATGTACTTCTCCTTGCGCATTTGGGCGCAGGTCTCGAGGCTGCCGTCGATCTGCCGCAGCACCGCCTTGTTCATCAGCAGGTCGTTGCACAGATGCCCCAGGATGTGGGCCTTCCTGGTCGGATTCAAGGCCACAAACGGACGGTCCTTGAGCGAATGTGAGAGCTTCCAGGTGTCGTTCTCGTGGAGCAGCTTGTAGTACTCCTGGTTCTTGGCCGAGTGGCTGGCGGTGTCGGCCTCGATCTGGTGGTGGTCGGGGACGCGGCGCTCGCGCTCGCGGTCCACGGTGATGCCGTGCATCTGGCGCACCTCGCCGGTGGCCGTGGCGTACAAGTAGATGCGTAGGATCTCGGAGACATTGGAGTTGGTGATGTCGGCATTGCGCAGCGACTGGCCGAGGAGGGTGGTGTGGCGGCCGGGATTGGGCACGCCGGGGTCCTCGATGGCGCACACCAGCAGGTGGGTCATGACCGAGAGCAGCTCTTCCTCAGCGTCGGCATTGCTGTCGCTGATCAGAGCGTCGTGGAGGTTCTGCAGGGAGGGCAGGGATTCCATATCGAAGCCCAAAGTCTCGCCGAAGTTGTGGAGGAACTCGAAGACCATCAGCAGGTCGGCCATGGCCTGGCCGGGCAGACGGTTGCCGGCTATCCTCTCCAGCTCGGGTATGGCAAAGTCCTGCGGCACTTCCGAGTCCTCGTTGGGTTTTCTGGGGAGCGAGGAAACCAATTAGAAGAGGATTCCTGGTGGGTTTTGTGTAATCCTTACCGTATCATTTGCAGGATGTCGGAGTCGCGTTTGCGCTCGGCCATGCGCTTCTCGCGCAGGATCAGTCGGTCGAGGACGAGTTGGTGCTTCTTCTTTTCGCGCTCTTCGAACTTCCTGCGCATCTCGAGCATTCGAATCAGATTCACGTGCTGCCGTCGCCGCTCTCGCTCCATTTCGGCCGCCAGCAGCAGTTCCTTTTGCTTCTGCAGTTCCTAAAAAAGGACAAAGGATCAGTTAAGGTGGCGGTGGAAAGTTTGCTGGGATAAGGTCGAAGGGGCAGGCTGGCAACTACGACAAAAGAAGCGAGTAAGGGCCACGGACAGGCAAGCGGACAAGCGGAAGAGGGCGGAGGAGGTGAGAAGGATCACTCGTTGAAGTCGCCGGGCAGAGAAACTCGCTGAAGTTGAGGCCATTAAAGATCTCGTCGGGCTGCCAGGTATCTCGCTGAAGTAAGCAGTTGCTAAGCGACTCGCTGGAATGACAGACGACTCGTTACAGCCACCAGGCGATTCGTCGAGAGATCAGGCAGCTCACTGGACTTTTAGACAGCCAGTGGAGGAAAGCAGACGACTCGCTAGATCCGTCTGTTGGCCCACTAAAGCCGCCTGGCGACTCGTTGATCTGCTAAGCTACTCGCTGAGCTATTTGGCGACTCGCTTGACTGCCTGGCGTCTCTGTGAAGCCACCTGCAGTCGCTCTGAAGTCGCCAGACGACTGGATGAGCTGCTTAACGACTCGCTGACTCTTCGTCGGATCATTAAGTTACTAAACGACTCGTTGAACTGTCTAATGTCTCGCTGAAGCCGCCTGACGATCCTCTGTGGTGTTAAGCGATTCGCTGAAGACACCTGACGACTCTCTGAGAGTTTTAGCGATTGAACAAGCTGCTAAGTGACTTGTTGAGCTGCCTGGCGTCTCGCTGAAGCCACCTGACGACTCGTCTCGCTCGCCTGACAACTCGCTGAGTTGCTAAGCGACTCGCTGCACTGCCTGGCGTCTCTGTGAAACCCCCTGGGGTCTCGCTGAAGTCGCCAGACGGCTTGCTGAGCTTTTTAGCGATTCGTTAAGCTGCTGAACGACTCGCTGAAGCCACTTGACGACTCGCCGAGATGCTTTGCGTCGCGCTGAGATTCGTTGAGCTGCTAAATGACTCGCTGAGCTGCCTGGCGTCTCGCTGAAGCCAACTAACGACTCTCTGGAAGACCAGACGATAAGGATTCCCTGACAGGCAACTCGTTTAGCTGCCAAGCGACTCGCTGATGCTTTGCGACGCGCTGGGATTCGTTAAGCTGGTAAATGACTCGCTGAGCTGCCTGGCGTCTCGCTGAAGTCATAATGACGATTATCTGATGTATCAGACGAGTGTGACTCCCCGCTTTACTTGGTTGGGAGGGAGGGGAGAAGGATTCTGTTTTGCAGGATAAGATTTGATGGCTGTACCTGTTCTTTAGCTAGAATGGCTTCTTGTCGCCGCTTCTCTTTCTCCTAAGGCATTCAAGCAAACGAAACGAAACGAAATTGAAATAAAAAAAAAAACAACAATCGGAGGCTAAAACCACAAACCTGTTGCTTCTTGATCAGCTCCTCCTGCTTGAGACGATCCAGCTCCTCCTGCCGTTTCTTGCGTTCCTTAAAAAAAGGGCGAAATTCAACTCGCTGAAAGACACTCGCTGGTTTGATTAGCTCACCTCGATGGCCTGCTGGTTCTTGAGCTCCTTCTCCTTGCGCTGCTGCTCGAGCTTGGCGTTCTTCTCCTGGCGAGCCTTCTCCTTGCTGCGCGCCTGCTCCTCCTTCTGCTGCTTCTTGGCATCCCTCACCGCCTGCTGTTGCTTGGCGATTTCAATCCTCTGCTCCACGTTGAGCGTTTGCCGCGTGAACACCTTCAGATCCTCCAGACGCTTGGCCACATCCTCGTCGGTCATGCGTATGTATTCCCCATCATTAGCATATGGCGGCGGGGCGGGCTGCAAAAAGGACCCTACAATGGCCCTGGCCGAGAAACTGAAGTTCTCACGCGTCAGATTCGAAGGATGCAACTCCAAGTGCTGGGAAGAGAAACCTCAATTAAAAAGAGAGTTCCCAGGATCTTAACTTCGGACTTACGGCAAACACCTGGCCAATGGTCTTGAGGGGCACAGCGCTGTTGGGGGCATAGTAGGTGACCTCGCCGCGGATCTGTCCTTGCTTGGTGAGGCCGCGGATGACGGTGTCCCGTTTCCAGCCCAGGTCGAGGGGCACGCGCAGCTCGGCCACGTTGAGGATGTTGGCGTCCTCGCTCTCCGACTCGGACAGGCCGCTCTCGGCCGCCACGCTCTCCGAGTCCGTGGAGGTCTCCATGTGGGCGTTGGCCTCGCTCAGCGCCAGGCGGATTTTCTCCTAAAAGAAACAAACAAATCAGTCTCAGAAAAGAAGGATATAAGTTTGAGTTTCCTTACAATATCGGCTCCTTGCTGCAGGAGCTGCTGGGTGGACAGCATGGGCTTGAGGCCCACGGCCCGGGACTGGGCCAGCAGCGAGGCCACCGTATTCTTCTTGGGCTTGGACACCCCGCGGCCCAGGTTACGCGGTCGTCCTTCTTTGTAGGCCGACGTGGCCGTCACGGCTGTGGCAGCCGCCGGGGCAGGCGAGGCTCCCCCCGGACCACTGCCCGAGCTGGCTGCATTCAAGGAGCCGCCAGGCATGCCACCATTCCCGCCTCCCAAAGCAGCCGTAATGGAGCTCAGGCTCTGCAGGCTGTTGGAGCTGCTGGTGTTGGGATTGGCGGAGAGAGTGGAGTAATCGGTGGCCAGCGAGGCGGGGGGAGGCGCCCCAGTGGAGTTGCTTTTGTCGGCCGGCTTCATGGACAAGTTCAAAGGAGCATCGAAGTCGTCAATGGTGATGGGATTGCTGGCCGAGCCAATGGCCCCCACGCTGGCCAGCGAGGACTTCAGGCTCAAATTGACGCCGCCACTGCCACCGCCCCCAGCGCTAGAGGCCGAGTTGCTGCTGTCGGTGGTGAGGTCATGGATTTCCTTGGACTTGTTGCTCAGATTGTAGGCCCCATTGGAGGTGATGGTGGGCGGCAGTTTGATCACCTCCACTCGATCGCTGGAGGCCTCCCGGCCGCCTGAGGAGCCAAGCAACCCCAAGCTGGCCAGGCTGCCGCTGTTGCTGGAGGCCGTGGCAGTGGCCACGCCCGAGGACGCGCTGGCCGAGGCCGGCAGACCCACCAGCCCCGCGTTGCTGCCGCTGGTGTTGGTGCCCTGGCCCTGCATCATGTTGTGTAGGCCGACGGCGGCCGCTGCGGCTGCGGCCTGCTGCTGGGCATTGGCAGCGGCTGCCATGGCCGCGTACTCCATTTCGAGGCGGGCCCGCTTGGCAGGACTCAGGCCTGGAAAGGCAAGCAGAGAGGAAAGCGCATTTGTCGTGGTTTCAAAGTCTTTCTGTTGTGCGAGTAGGTGTTGTTGCTGTTGTTGTTGTTCTTGGTGTTTATGTTGTTGTTGTTGTTGTTGTTGTTCAGTTTCGGAAATTGTCTTTTTGCGACCGCGGGAGGTTGTACCAGGAATCTTGGGTCCCACGATGGACGACGTGTACTTGATGATCTCCGTGTCCGGCGGCAGCCGCACGCCCAGCAGCGAAGGATGCTCAGCGGTGCTAAAAAGGACCACGAATTACTCAAAGGATCTCTGGCCAGAAAGTCCACCCAACTCACCTCATCATTCCCGAGGCTGCAGTCAGGTAGTCCTTGTTTTTGGCGGAACTACCAACGGTGGTGATGCCGGTGGTGTTGCTGGCCTGGCCGGCGGTTGAGGTCACCGTGGCCGAAGGACCCACCGAGCTGGCGGCAAAGGCATTCATGGCGGCCTGCATGCTCTGCTGGGGGGTCATGCCCAGGGCCCCGAACTGGGACAGCGAGTTGAGGGCATTCAGCGAGGGATTGTTCTTGTCCTTGGCCGAGGACACGCCAGAGTTGCCGCCGCCATGTGGCGAGATATGGGGCGTGGCATTGCCACCGCCCAGATGATGCAGGCCGGCCAGGGAGGCCGAGTTGCTGCCACCGACTCCGCCGCTGGATGAGGCCGATGAGGAGCCTTTGCCCGAGGACATGAGGCTGCCGGGGGCCCCGGCGCCCATGCCCAGGCCGGTGAGGTTGGCCAGCGAGTGCGAGTGCAGGCCGGAGGAGTTGGACTTCTTGCCCGCGGAGGAGGAACTGTTCGAGGGGCCCAGGCCGCCGCCTCCAGAGCCCAAAAGGCCGCTGTTCCCGGCCGATCCTGAGGCAGCCGCGGCCACCGCCTGCATGGCCAGCAGTTCCTTGTGCAGGGTCACAGGATCATAGGCCGATCCTGGGTTACTCGGCATGCTGCTCGTCAGCGTCGAAGGCTTCCCATAAGCGCTGGCCGTCGACTAAGGAGGAGAAAAAATATTAGAAAAAAAGGTCCTTGGCAAGATCCTTGCTCTCACCTTGTAGCCGCTGTGGCCGGCGCTGCTGGTGGGCGTGGGTCCGCCGGCTGTTGCCCCGCTGCTGGGCACTCCGCCCGGCCCGCCCATGAAGCCGTGCATGCTGGCCAAGGCGGCCGCCGGGTTGTTGGCGGCTGCGGCCGCCGCGGCCGCTGCTGCGGCGTTCAGGCTGTTGGCCAGGCTTTGTTGTTGTTGCTGCTGCTGCTGTTGTTGTTGTTGGGCGGCGCGTTTCTCTTTGCGCGACTTGTTGGATTTGCTGCTGGAGGAGTTCGAGGAGCCGCCGGCCACGCTGCCGCCACTCATTGAGCTGCCGGATTGGCCGGCCGAGCCGAGGCCGCCAGTGGCCGAGGCCGGGCCGCCGCCAGCGCTGCCCGCCCCCGAGGCCCCGCCGGCGGCCATGCCCATGGCAGCGGCAGGACAAAAAGCGGCCGCGGCCAAATCAGGATGGGGGAAGGGCGACAGACCGGAGGCCTGGAGGCGGCTGAAGTAATCCTGGGCGGCCAGCTGGGCCATGGACCACCAACCTGTGAATAAAAAAAAGAAAAATGTGAATAAAAAGAAAAAGAAAAAAAAAAAAAGTGTGAAATTTTTGTCTTTATGGTTTATCGCCGCGGCGGGGAACCGAACCCGAGTTTGTCGCGGCGTACAGCGAACCATAAAATTTTACTCTGGGAGGGTTTTCTTCAACTGTCCTGGACAGACAACAGGACACTTGCTGTTTAACTCCCGTTTGGAAGGACGTAGAGAGAAAGAGTGGAGGGGGGAGCGAAGGGGGAGGCGGCTAACATCACCAAGCGCGCGTCGCTTTAGCGCCCGCCGCCAACGCCGGTCGACTGAATGCGCTGATTTTATTTCGCTCTTAAGGCCGCCGCAGTCGACTGAGCCGAGCGCTCTCATTGGTTCGTTGGACGTTAGAAGAAATGAGCAGCGCGCTCTCTTCGGCTCAAGCAGCATCAACGAAGCGAGCCACGCGCTCTCTTCGGCTCGGGTGAGGGCAGGCACGATCGACCGAGCCAAGCGCTCTCTTCGGCTCAAGCAGAAACAACGAAGAGCGGAAGGCAGCGCGCCTCAGGCTCGTCGAGCCAAGCGCTCTCTTCGGCTCTGGCTGGGCAGCCCAGATCGGCGGCGCTCTCTTTTTCGTGCGTGTTTGTGTGGTGTGCGTGGGTTGCTCTTAAATTTGAATTTGCTTTGCCGACATTTTACTCACTTGCTGGGTGCAGACCTGCTAGACTAGCGGCCTGTGAGGCGGCCACCGCCATGGTGTTCTGGTGGTGGTGGCCCGCGGCCGCGGCAGCAGCCGCCATGGAGTACCGATCGTTGGCAGCGACGGCGGCAGCATTCGCAGCGGCCGCTGCATTGGGCAGCAGCCCCAGGCCGGCGGCCGCGGCCGCATTGAACTGCGAGCCGAAGAGCTGATTGGAGGCGGCCGCCGCGGCACCTGTGGGATCGCGGCCCCAGTAGGCTGAAAGGCAAAGGATCTGAGTTAAAGAGAGCAAAAAAAAAAGGGGGTGGGGGTTAAACTCACCGAATAGAGAGGCTGCGTCTAGCAGGCCGGTGGGATCATGGGGATTGGCGGCAGAGCCGCCGGCGCTGGCGTTGCCCGAGGCATTGGAGCCGCCGCCAGGTTTGCCGGTGCTGCCGCTGCCGACGCCGCCGAGACCGATGCCGCTGTGGTTGTTGGAGTTTTTGCCATCGTTGCCGCCGCCATCGCCGGCATTTTTGTTCATTTTCCGAATTTATCACTTGTTGTTGGTGTTGTTAATTTTCATGCGAAAACTGCCAAGAGAGAGAGAGAGAGAAAATTCTCATTAAAATTTTCGTTGTATTTCTTTTTTCGCTGCTGGCAATGCCGCGGCCAAGCGAATGCAAACGCAAAGCGGAAAGCGCAACAGAAACCAGCAAAGCAAAACAAAACTACAAAAAAACCACGAAGACCAAACAAAATCCACACGAGAGAGCCCAACCACCCGACACCCGACCAGAGAGCCGAACATGCGCTCGCGTGTGTGTGTGTGAGTCCGCCTCGCTCACCACTACACCTGCAGGCAGGCAGGCCAACCCGGCGAATTGAAGGCTGCACTGCCGAAAAAAACCGAAACGCGGCGAAAAAAATTTACGCACAAATTGCAGTAATGAAAAAAATGAAATAAACGGGGGCGGGGGGAGGAGGACGAGCCTCCAAATTCATTGAAACACTTGCGCGCCCCCCCACCACTTTCAAAACTGACTTCATTCTTCAGCGTTGCCAGCCTCACACACACACACACACAGGCACGCACGACAGCAACGCATACACAAAGCGAAAAAGAAAATGCCGTTCGTTTTGATGACCGAAAGAAGACGAATTAAAAAAAAAAAAACAACAGCTGCGGCAGCAAAAACACAAAATTTCATTCATAAAATTCTTTTTTTTTTTTGCATACACAAAGTGGGGAGAGGGGGCGGGGGCGCTTTTTCTGCTTCTTACTTTTCGAGCGCCCGCTGGTTTGATTGAGAATTCACATGGCCGCCCGTTTTCTGCGCAATTTGTTGATAAATTAAAACTACAAAAATTAAACGTTTCTTTTTTTTTCGTGTGGCCCCCGGAACAAAAAAAACTGTAAACCAAACGTGTGTGTGATTACGCGGCGACTGAAGGAGACACACACAGGCCACGCAAAAGGCAAAAACGGCAAACGCACACACACACACACATGCACACAGCGAGAGAGCGGCCGAGTGACCAGACGAGCCGCGAGAGCCAAGCCGAACTGAGTGCTGGCGAGAGCCGAAGAGCGCGCGAGAGAACGAAATCAAGAGAGAGAGAGCACGAGCGCTTGGACAGACGACAATGACGACGAGGGTGACAGCTACGATGGCTTGGCAGCGGGGCGGGGGGACAGAGTGACGGTTTTTTGCACAGTGGTAGATAATTACACGGCGTTGTTGTTGTTGCACAGTTTCTTCGGTGGGCTGTTGCCTTTGTTGTTGTTGTTGAATTAATCATTTTAATGAGCAGACGAGACGCACGGCCGTTTAGGTGGGTGCCGTTATTATTCTGACCAATGTTGTGTCTGCTAATAACGGTTATTGCGCATTTTAAACGCTCTAACAAATTAACAACAGTCAATGCCCGCCCCCCACCCCCCGGAATCACTATCTTCACCCTTCCTGCCCACCACGGCAAAGGAAATAAAACAAAATGCCAGGCAGTTTTTTTGTCACTGTCGGCCCACCCGCCCCGCCCCTCCCCCAGCCAAATACACTCGTCTTGGCGTCGTTGCTGCTTCTGTGGGCAGCCGAACGAACGGCGTTTTCTTCTTTACTTTTTTTTCTTATGCTTCGTTTAAAGTTTTATGACGGCACACACACACACACACACACACACGCGCGCAGCTCAATGAGAGCAAACGAGAAGGAAGGCGGCAACACTGGACAAGCCGAGTTGCCTGCCTGTCCGCTGACGGGTCCCGGGTCAAAGCTAAGC
>JBAMCP010002291.1:0-13525 GCA_037075105.1 Lissocephala sabroskyi | reverse complement strand
CCTGCCGCCCGCAAAGCCTTCACTATTATTTGGCCAGTAGCGCGTCTGCCACAAAGTTTCTATGAGGCTCAGAGGAGGGGGTGGGGGGAGCAGAACTTTCGTCGCTTGTTATGAGTGGCATTTATGGCTTTATATGCGAGAAGTTTCAACAGTAAGCAGGGGGCAACTAAGCCGCAAACAAACATACCCCCCGCACCCTAAGAATTCCACACCGTTTGCTCCATTTACCCTGACCCCTTCCCCTGGCCAAGACACTACAGTTGATAAGCAAAGACACAAACCAATTTAAATATTTGCCCACAGCAGCAAGCATCTCCCCCGCCCCCCAAACGATCAGCAATTTTGCTTCAAAACTCACCACACCCAGCGTTCGGCTTGGTGCTGAAATCCTCGTGGGCCGAAGTGTGGCCTCGGCTGCTGCTCGGCTCGGCCGACTCTTCGCCCAGGCAACGGCGGTCGCTGTCGTTTCATTGGTCCGCGGACGTCCAAACGGTTCAGTTCAGCGCGCTCGGCTGAAAGTTGCCAAATTGAAAAGTGAAAAAAAAAAACAGAAAAATCGTGAGCAATTTGCAGAAAAGCCGGAAAATAAGCATACGCCACCGTCTGATCTGCTTGGTTGGCTTCAATTGGCCAAACTTTGTTCGTTCAACCGTCGAAATCGAAAGGCGCCCCCCCAACCGCAGCATTTGTCTCGTTCAACGTTCGACTTTCAACCGCTGAGGGTCACCGCTTCAATCTTCCTTTTTTATTGTCAGTCGCGCTGAACTTTAAAGCTGACAAAGCCGCAAGTGTCAGTCAGTCAGTCAGCGGGTCTGTCAATCAGTAAAGCACCAGAAACCCCAGCCCACCTGACTGACTCGGCGGCTTATCGTGTTTGACTTTGAGCCGCCAACACTCAGACAGACAGAGAGACGGACGGCCAGACAGACAGCCACTCGTGTACTTGTGGCTTTTTGTGCGAGTTTTTATCATTCAACGGAGAAGCTCCCCCGCCCCCTGAGAGCAGCGCTTCCTCGCGAGCCTTTCAATTTGTCCAGCGGAGCGGCTGAAACCACCGGAGGCACTTCAAAGCCGCTGAGCACTTAGAATTCCTAAAAAAAAAAACACGACACAATTTTAAGATCAAAAAACGCAATTAATATGATTAATCTTAGAATTGGCCCATGAGTTGGCAAAAAAAAAGGCTTGGCCAAAAAATCGTTTATCAAAAAACGTAAATCTCCCAGCTTAAGAAACCGAATTATCACGAATTTTTGAATTGTCAATTGTGGGAATTGAAAAGCCCAAAGACCCTGAAAAGCCATAGAATTTTTAATTACCCCTTCCATAAATTGAAAGACCGAAAAATTTGTTCGACTCTTCAACTTGGAAATTGAAGACGACACTCGATACGTTCAACTAACGGTTTACGCGCGCGTGTATGACGTCGGCCTGTGCGTGTGTGTGGCGGGGGAGTGGGCGCCTCTGGGGGTCTGGTTTTGTTTTTTTTTTTGTCAACAATTGTTGTGTTTTTTGCTCTTCTTTTGCACATTAATTGATAAATGTTGCTTATCAATTTGTGATCGCAGTAATTAACCGTCCACGGAGGCCCGCAGACAGACGGCCAATTGCCGGCAACATAACAAATAAAAGACAAAATGGATAAAAAAAGTGAAACGTGCGGACGCCGGCAGAGCGACCGGCCGACAACCTAACTGTCCCCGCCGGCAGAGGCGCTCGATATGCTGAGTGGCGGCAGAGAAACATAAGCAGCCGAGCAAGCGAGTGATAAGGACAAGCAAACGAGTGAAACTGCAAAAAGAAACCGCAAAAGCGACGCGTCAAGCAACAAAAACAACGCCAGCAGCGACGCCAGCAGCGCAGCCAGCCAAAATGACTTCCAAGTGCTTTACCGTTATGTGGGCAGCCTTTGTTGTTGTCGCAAGTCTAAAGCAACGAGTTGAAGGTGAGTACCAAAAACAGAGCATGCTCTCTCTCTCTCTCTCGCACTCACAGGGTGAGGTGAGTTTACTCGATCTTCACCACTCGTCGTTTGAGTTTTGTCACCAAGCTCGACTTGAGGCTTGTCGCTCAATTGGCCGTCGGGCGGCATTTCTCTCGTGGGAAATGCAATTAAATTGCTGTTATCAATGGGCAATCAAAGGAAGTCATCGCCGGCTTGATTCTTTTATGGCACCGAAGGGGGAACCATAAAACCAAAATAAACGCATTTGTTTATTGGCCCGGCGCACTCGTCGAACAGGTGTCAACCCTGGCGGGCGCGTGTGTGTCGGGGGGGCAGGGGTGGCCGCTGTCAACTGCTTTGACATTTTCCGCTAGCGATATGTCAGGACAATGCGACCCGAGGATGAGCTCAGATCCTGCACACGCCCAAAATAAAGTCTCCCCCCACCCCCGCCCCTGCATATCAGGTTTTACAGCTGCGCTTTGGGGGTTGCTTGGTCCGGCCGCCTGGACAGCTGACCTCATGACGTTGGCCGCCTCTTGCTGTCTCTTTCTGTTCTTATTGACTGGCGGCCAGCGATTCCGCCTGCTTTGCTTTGTCCCTGGGGGTGTGCGAGTGTGCGTGTGTCCGTCTGAATTTTGAGTATTTGCATTCGGAAATTTAAGGCTCAGCCTAAAACCGGCAGCCGGTAAAATATTGAAAGGTGTGGCAAAGACAATAACTTTCATGCCCTTCAACGACCCCCAGCTTTCAATTTTGCTGGTTGAAAGAGAAACTTAAAGATTTTTAATTGAATAATTGCCAGTTTTTTGTTCAGTTACAAAAATAAACTCGGCCTTTAAAGTTGAACCCTCTGAAATTTACTGATAAAGCGATCAGCAGAAATTGAATGAATTTTATTGAAAGGGGACAGATTTTAAATTGAACGAAGCACATTGAAAGCAGCGGGCCATTGAACTTTTGCTTCAATCAAATTGAAAGACAATTTAATTAAATATATTATTATTGAGGAATGAAAATTAAAGTAAAATTATATTAATCAATGAATCATAAACCGCAAAACAAAGTTCGAAGGGAAATTGAAACCCCAATTCGATTGAAAGGAAACTTTGGCTAGTCTCATCCCCGCGTAGATTTGTAAATTGAATTCCGGCGGAAAGGCCAGAAGAGCGTAAAGTTCCCAAAACCGGAAAAGCGCAAAAAACCCTCAGCACATGACCCACTGCGCGGGTCAGACGCATGAGTAATGAGGAAAAAAACTGCAACAGACGCGAGGATAGAAGGGAAAACTCCAAACAAAGGAAACTATTCAGAAGGAGAGATGCTGTCGAGAAACTTCCAAGTGACTCACCGGCGAGGACAACGCTCTGCCGAGGAACATGGGCCAGGAGCAGGGGGGAGGTTGGCGGTGGGACACTCAATTAATTTAGTCAGATTAATTGGCCTCTCAAAAGGCCGCACCTTCGCTTACAGTTTCGGTGACCTGCGGCCGGTCGGGCCGACTAATTGATGCGTCCTGTCGTCCTCCTTTCGTTGACAAGTCGGCTCTTCCGTGGCGTCAGTTGTTGACAAGCCCGTCAAGCTCGCTGCCCTGCAGTGGCCCTTTCGCCAGCCCTCGCTTACCTTCTGCGCTGCTGCCAGCGGCCTTTTGGTTATGTTGGTTTTCCATCAACTGCCAGCCAATTTTTCACCGTCCCTTCGTCCGCACACGGCGCTGTCCTTAGATGCGGTCATCGTAATGGTGAATTTTATGCCGAACTCTTCGCTTTTGCCTTATTTTAATGACCGTTGTTGACTTTCGTTGACTTATTGCACTTTATGGGCTTAGCGATGGCAGAACTGATCGATTACAATCGAATAGTTGTGGGCAAGCCGACGATAACATGCGCAAAGTGGCAAGCCGATGGGCAGGCCGGCCATCGATCACTTTTGAAAGCTGTTGTGAATATGCAGATTTTTCATTAACCGAGCGGCCCCGTAATTTGATTTACCATTTACTTTTTTCCAAGCATTTTCACGTTTATAATTAGGACAGGCAATTTAACTCTACTTATGTGGGCTTAGCTGTGGGCGAAGTGATCGATTAGAATCGAATAGTGTTGGCTAAAGTGGCTCGGCCGGCTATCGATAGCTTTTTTTTAATAACAGCTGTTGATCCAGGGGTGCGCAACTTGCCACACGCTCCGCGCTAATCAACGGGCCATAAAATATTAATTGTCTCTGCTCGACGCATCAACAAAAGTGATTGGAACGGGTGAGTGGCGACACGGTAAACAAAAAGGGACTATTAATTGGAGAGCCCTTACCTAGCCCCCCCCCCCCCAAGCACCACCATAACAGCATAATTAAAACGCCTGCTCCCCGGCGGGGGGAGGGGCAAAGCAAACAACCGCAAACGACCGGCCGGCGGCAGGCACTTCCCCTCGAGATATGATAATTCTTTTTTTGTTTTATGCTTTTTTATGGGGCGGGGCAAATAGAAAGCGACATATTTGCACTTGGCCGAGTCAACAATTTCGAGATTCCAACGGCCGCCGCTTCATTTAAATATGAAAAATGTGCAAGCCGATAGGACAAAAAGGAGGCGATCCCCTCCAAATCGTAGGCGCCTTCATCATCCTCGCAGGACAACCACACGCACGATTCCCCCCCGCCACAGTTGCCGTGTCCTTGGCGCCAAACCGACAGCCCCGCCACGCCCCCTGCCAGCGTTTTTAATAAGATTCCTGCGAGTGTGGGCGGCTTATTTATGCTCATTTTCATTTTTTATATGAAGCGAATGGAACTTTAATGTGCCAAGGATGCGGCAAGGAGTCGTGGCGCCAGTTTACGACGACAATTCGGCTTAGGGTAAGGAAATTGGTGATTTACATTCAATTGCTGGGCTCCCGCCCCCACCCCCTGGATTTAGTTGCGGGGGCGGGGACACGCCCTCAAATTATTTGATTGTCAGGCAATTATGCACTTTTCGAGAGTCCTTTCCACTTTAGGGGAACTTTGCTTATCACAAAATCGATGGGAGTTGATGACACCTCCCCCTCCCCACGCCGGCCGCCCTTATCAAATTACGCCATCCCTGGGTTGGGGGGACTGCCAGCCTCCCATTGAGGTCAATGGGGGATTATTAATTTGATTAGATTTGATGACCGCCCGCCAGCAGCCCTTGAGAGTCCTTCACCCAAAACAAACAATCACAAGTCCTGCAATCAGTAACTTTCCCTCGCTCGTCCTTTTTTGCAGCCCGTGGAGTTTATTTTCCCACCAGCGCCGTGAAATTCAATCTGCCCATCAACGAGGAATCCGAAAGCATCTTCTCCAAAATCCCCTTGGCTCAATTTCAGGTCCTTACGCTTGCGGACAATCAAATAGCCACCGATTTTATGTACACCCTGGAGGAGAATCCTTTGCTCCGCATCAACGCCTCCTCCGGCGAGGTTTTCATGCGCACCGACTACCAACCCATGGAACGCAACCAGACCCTGCGCCTCCTGCTCACCGCCCTGCCGCGGCGCCAGGACAACGACGAATTCCTCGAATTGGCCCACCTCACCCTCGAGGTGACCGCCCAGCTGCTCCAGGACTACTGCTCCGAACTGGAGCACATCTGCTTCTGGACAAGCGCCCGCTACACCATCGCCGAGTCCCACGCCCAGGACTCCAACTTCCAGCCCATCCTCACTGGGGCCCTGAACGCCCGGGCCGCCAAATATTTGTGCCCCCATGCGGAGCTCAAATACTCGCTGACCGCCGGCAGCTCGAACTTTGCCTTGAAGCGGAATCTCCTCTACACCCAGCGGCGCCTCGACCACGACGAGTTCCACGGCCTCCTCGACCAGGGAGGCCGCCTGTTGGCGCGGGTGAGCTGCTCCGTGCGCCTGGCCAGCCGCGAGGAGCGCGTCTTCGTCAGGAGCTTCAATGTCAGCCTGCTGGATCGGAATGACAATGGTCCTCAACTCCAGGAGAAGCATCCGCACTTCGACTTCCACATGGAGGGTCCTTACTTCAAGAAGGTGAGTAGGGGGGGGGGGGGGACTGTTGTCTGCGATGCGTCTGGTCACGCAAATGGACGGAGGCCCAGGCCGTTTGGTGGGCTTGGCGGACACAAATTGTGTCACTTTTTCTGTGTAATTGCAGGGGGGGGGGGAGGGAGGGAGGGGGGGGGGGTTCCAGCTCCACCCCCGCCTGCCCCAATTATGGGGTGGACTTATGTGGGTTATGCGGGCCACTTTGTTTTATGGACATTCCAGGATCCTGTAATTGTGATTAAGGAACTTAAATGCAGTTTAAAAGAGAGAGAGAGAGAGAAAGAGTGGGAGGGGGAAGGGGGAGGGGTGAAATTCCCAAACACGTGGTGGGAATACAAGTGAGGGAGTTAAGAGAACAGAGAGGAAGTCAGGATTCCATAGTTTCGTTTGGAATAAGCAAGAGAGTGAGAGAGAGATAGTTAGTGAAAGAGAGGGGGGGGGGGAATATAAATACGGAAGGGAGATCGCGATAGAGAAAGAGAGAGATCTCGAGAGAAGTAGACGAAAAGAGAATCCAAGAGCGGGGGATATGAACAATAAGCAGGCAGCAGATTTATAGGGTTCTTTAGGTTCCTTATAGAGGTGGAGAACTATCGATAGTGGCCGCCATCGATAGTGGACGATAGTGAATTTGGAACCATCGATAGTTCTCCACCTCTAGTTCCTTATACAGAGATCTTTTTCCGGAAGATTAAAGGATATGCAAACTTTTACCGCTAATCGCTTCCTACTCAGAAGAAAGAGCATCATAAGAAATTGGAAGCCTAAAACTTTTTCGGAACCCAAGTTATGAAAAGGTTAGAAATGATATAACGACTGGAAAAACAGTCTATTTAAAGGAAGTAAAAGGAAACTGATCCCATAAATTTAAGTCTACTAAAACTATAAAGTCCTGACCGACTTTCAGTTATGATCCTAGACTCTATAATACCGGACACATAGGTAAGGATCTTAGATTCGTTACTTCACTTCATAAGCAGCATCCTGGGGCTTCTAATCCATAGATCGCATATCCCAATAAGAATTCCCTGAGAATCCTTAACGAGTCCTGAAGTGAAATCAGGGAAATCGAGAAGATTACAGCCGTCCCTTTCCTGGCTCTGCTCCACTTCCTCGAAAAGGACATACGAACAAATCGTGAATTCACACCATCCTTCTTGCAAACTGGTCAAGGACAGCCCAGGGATCCCCATAAATTCACTTAGTCGCCGGAAAAGCATGTGGAAAGGAAAATTCCCCAAAGGATAAGCGAGGGCGTGAGGACGAAACCCCAACTGACCTTGTCCATAACTCAGGCGGTAATTACCCAGCAAGACTGGCGCTCGCGAGTCCTGCGGGAGCCACAAAAGCTGCAATTTCGCAACTGCCACGCAAATGTCCTTTTAATTAGCCGCCGCCCTGATGGCAATGAAAATGCTAATGAGTCGCCGCCTCCTTTCCGCTCCTTGCAGAACGAACCAATTGGCCAGAAAATCATCTACGTCGACAAGGACACGATGGCCACCAATGCCCATTTGAAGTACTTTATACACAAGGATAACGGAAGGATGTTGAAGCCCGAGTGCCATGCCTACGAGGCCGATCACACCGGCCGCCCACACACCATTATCAGCTGCCGTAAGACTGATCCTTTCCTCCTTGTAGTCCTTGCTGTAATTTCTCTTCCTGCAGAGCTAAAATTCTCCCGCGATGGCGTCCTGCGGGAGTCGCCGTATTGCCTCGAATTGGAGGCCAACGACGAGACCATCGACCCGCGGGTGAACGCCTCCTTGTCGGCCACCGCCCACATTTGCCTCCACGTGGATGTGGGCAAGGTCCATGCCGCGGATTTGCCTGTGGCTCTGCCCCTGCGGTCCCGCAAACAGCAGCGCATCTTCGACAGCCCCGCGGACATCCTGCACAGCGAGGGCGGCAGCCTGCAGCCGCTGGCGGTGGAGTACCCCAAGGACGTGAGGGTCCACCGCACGGCCGAGAGCCTCCACCGCGTGGCCCAGCCGGAAAGCTTCCTGGACTTGGCCAGAATGAGGTCCCTGGTCTTCCGCCTGGCCGAGGATCGCAGCGGGGCCTTTGGCCTGACGGCTGCGGCGGGCATTTTGTATGTCAAGGATCCGCTGGCTTTGTTGCATGCCCCGGAGACGGTTTACTTTGTGAACGTCTCCTGGAAGGACCCGCAGCCGCGCAGCTTCATGCTCAACGTCCATCTGGTGGAGGGCCGCCCGGCCAATGCCTCCTGCGAGCTGAAGCTCAAGTCGCGCTCCCAAACCTGCGCCCAGGTGAAATTCCAGAGTCAGTGCGGGAAATTCTGTGGCCTGGCCAGCGGCGGCGGCGGCTGCGTGTGGCGCGGCTCGGGGGCGTCCTTGTTCGGGAGGAATTATGGCTCCTGTGTCCCAGATCCGAAATACTGCCCCGATCGAGTGTGCGATCCTTTGGAGGAGCTGAACACCTTCGCCTGCCCGCAGGACTGCACGCCGGCCAACCGGATTATGGGGCCGCACACGGCCAACGAGAACCGCAAGGGGATCCTTTCAGGCTCAGGCACTTGCATCTGCGAGGACAACGGCAAATGCTCCTGTGCCCCGATTGACGAGGAGAAGCCGAAAAAGCCGCGCAAAAGGAAAAACGAAACCTCCCTCGAGGGCGGGGCCGCTCCCTTCTCCGGCGTTGAGTTGGTCCCGACGGTCCAGCCCAGCAGCGCGGCTGTGGTGAGCCTGGCAGGATTTGAGTGCGACCAGTCCTGCCTGCTGGTGGTGGTCAGCGGCCCGGTGATTTTTGTGGTCCTGGTGTTTTGTGTTTTGCTCAGCCAGCGCCGCCTGCTGGCCCGCAGCCTGGGCAAGCAAACAACCACCAAGCAGTCCTTGCAGAAGGACATAGACAACGACCCAAGGGATCTGCCGCTGATGCCGCTGGAAGGCAGCTTCAAGTTCGATTCCTCCGACTCCAAATGGGAGTTCCCGCGCCAGCGCCTTGAGCTGGACATGGTCCTGGGCGAGGGCGAGTTCGGCAAGGTCCTGAAAGGCTTTGCCACGGACATAGCCGGCCTGGCGGGCGTGACCACCGTGGCCGTGAAAATGCTCAAGAAGGGCGCCAACTCCGTGGAGTACATGGCGCTCCTCTCGGAGTTCCAGCTGCTCCAGGAAGTCTCCCATCCGAATGTCATCAAACTGCTGGGAGCCTGCACCCAAACCGACAGCCCGCTGCTGATCATCGAGTACGCCAGGTACGGATCCTTGAGGAGCTACCTGCGCCTCAGCCGGAAGATCGAGAGCGGCGGCATGGACTTTGCCGATGGCGTGGAGCCGGTGACCGTCAAGCAAATGCTCACCTTCGCCTGGCAGATCTGCAAGGGGATGGCCTACCTCACCGAGATCAAGGTGAGTCCGAGGAGGTCCTTTTGGCCTAACTGACGTTTGGTTTCTTTTAGCTTGTCCACCGGGACCTGGCGGCCAGGAATGTCCTCCTGGCCGATGGCAAGATTTGCAAGATTTCGGACTTTGGTTTAACCCGGGACGTCTACGAGGACGACGCCTATTTGAAGCGTTCCAGGGACCGCGTGCCGGTCAAGTGGATGGCCCCGGAGTCCCTGGCCGATCATGTCTACACCAGCAAGTCGGATGTCTGGGCCTTTGGCGTGCTCTGCTGGGAGCTGATCTCTTTGGGGGCCTCTCCGTATCCTGGCATTCCCCCCCAGAATCTCTACCATCTTTTGAAGACAGGCTACCGCATGGAGCGGCCGGAGAACTGCTCGGAGCTGGTCTACTCCGTGGTGGCCAGTTGCTGGACGGACGAGCCGAACTCCCGGCCGTCCTTCAAGTACCTGGCGGCCGAGTTCGAGAAGCTGCTGGGCAACCATGTCAAGTACATTGAGCTGGAGACGAATGCCGTGTCGAATCCTTTGTACTGTAGCGACGAGGCTGCCCTGATGGCCGAGGACTCGCAGGCCGAGCTGGACAACTTGGACCACTTGTGGTCGCCGCCCAAGATTCTCTATGACCTGCAGGACTCCGGCAACAGCCGGGACCAGTCGTCGGCCACTCCCGGCGCCGAGTTCCTGCCACCGCCGGGCTATGATCTGCCGCGGCCTCTCATCGAGGCCCACACCACCGAGCAGTCCTTGCGCTACGAGAACGATCTCCGGTTCCCCCTCAACATACGCAAGTCCAGCTACACGCCCAGCTACAGCAACATGACGGAGAGCAGGGGAACGGCGGGGGGATCGGTGCCGCATTATGCGGTGCCGGTGAAGCGCGGGCGGTCGTATTTGGACATGACGAACAACACGTTGATACCGGATAATTTGGACAGCATTGATTTTGAGAAGAATCTGTCGAAGACGATTTCGTTTAGGTTCTCGAGTTTGCTGAATCTGAAGGAGCCACGGCGGGACTCGGTGAAGGAGGAAAACGAACAGGCCGAGGATGTGGTTTAGTTAATTTCAGTTGTGCTTTTCTCCGCGATTATCTGTTGATTAGTTTTAGTTTAGTTTAGTTTTAATTTGATGCCAAAGAGAAGCTACGAAGTCTGCGACGCAACGGATGACTAAAGGAGCTGCCAATCTGTTGCTATAAAATGTGTGAACTTCCTATAAAACTTATTATCGATTGCAGTTCAGCTGAAATGAGCCAAGCTGGCAGGCCTGGTCAGGCGGCAGTTCCACAATTTACCAAATTTACACTCCAAACTTTGCTAGAAAATTAACAGGTCCAATTAAGTGGGCGGGTGTGTCTTTTTATTCTATTTTGGGGCATAACCAGCGGGTTTTATATATTTTTTTATATTTTCGAATAAATGCCGTGCAATCGATTTGCTGCCTATCGACATCGATCGCTAGCTGGGTTGTCGCGCAACTTTTCGTACTTAATTGCCAAATCCTCTCCCACCTTTTCCGACTTGCTCGTATATTGTAAATATTATTGTCTTTAAATACTTATATATTTATGGTGTGATTTTTTCATTTTTATATGCAAATATTCTCAAAAGTCTGTACGTAAAATAGCCACAAATAAAATACAATTTAAAACTATCAAATACCAATCTCAGTCCTCCTCCTGGGGCACCAGCAAATTCAAATTCGCACTGCTCGCCACGCTGCCCAAAAAGCACTCCTCGTCGCCGCGAATCGACAGCGCCTCGCGGCCCGTGCACACCTTCCGCTCCCGGATCATGGCCGTCCGCTCCCAGCGCGATCCCCTGCAGCTGCTGCAGCTCTGCTTGGGCAGCTTGAAAACAGAAACCGTGCGATTGCCACAATCCTTGCACTGGAAGAACCGCTTCTGGGCATCGACCACTTTGAGCGGATGTCGCTCCTGCTTGCAGCGCTCGGCCGCCGAGAAGGCTGTGTATTTACACTGCTGGCAGATGACCGCCTTGCAGTCCACCTTGAATGTGCCCAGCATCTTCTCCTCCATGGCCTCCTTGCGCTCCAACTTGTTGAAATACTCGGCCTGCGTTTCCTGCTCCCGCAAGTCCACCAGATTCGTGTGGGTCGAGGTGGCGGCCATGATCTTCTCAATGCGGGACTTTCGCATGTGTTCGCGTTCTTCTTCTTCCGTCTTCTGGCGCTTGGCCACGTTGGTGAACTTCTCGTTGAGCTCGTCGATGGCCCGCCGCTTGCCAGTGTCCGTGCCGCGCGTGGAATTCGGGTTGACCTTTTCCAGGGGCTTCTTCTTGAGCAGAGCGGCTGCCCGCAGCTTTGCGTTCTGGGCCTGGCGGGCCCCCACGTTCACTTCGAAGGAGAAGTTCTCGCTGCCCGACAGCTTGGGCGTCAGGCTGGCGTCGAAGGAGAACCCGCGGCTCTTGAACTTGTCCGGCACGCTGGGCGTGGTGGGCGTGGCAGGAGCCGCCGCAGCAGAGGTTGAGGGCTTTTCATCCTCAGATTTAAGGCTGTTGCCCAGGCCATTAAAACGCTCATGCTCCGCCTTGAGGATCTTCAAACGCTCCAGATCCTGATGCCGTTGTTTGGTGGAAGCCTCCACGTTCCCCGCCAGCCGCGAGATGGGTCCTCCGCGGGCCGCATAAGGCACCGAGGCCGGCGAGAACTGCTTGGGCCTGGACTCGTGGTTGGCGCTGTGCTGGAAGGGCGACACATCATAGCCAGCCAGCCGGCTGAGCCGATCCTGCTCCTTCTCCTTCAGCTTGGCACTCTTGCGTGCTGGCACCGCCGTGTAGGACTGCCCGCCGTAGAAAACTTCGCTCTTGCCGAGCACCTTGTTGCGGAGGTCGTTGAGGCCCCGACCAGCAGTGGAGGACTGCAGCTCGGACCGCCGGGACATCTTGCCGTACTCCTGCTTCACATGGTAGACGCAGTAGTCGCATTCGTTGAGATTCACCAGGGCCGTGCAGTTTTCGCCGTTCTTCTTCTTGGCCCGGCAGGTGCCGAGGTCTTTGGTCTGGCCCAGGATCATGACCTTCTGGGAGGTGTCTATGGACAGGCAGGCCAGGTCGCCGCTGCCTGCGCGCCGCTCGAAAATGCTGGGGTTGAGGACGGCCAGGCACATGCCCTCGGCCGTCTTCCAGAGCGACTTGTGGGCCTCTCGGAACAAAAAGAGCGAGAGGGTTTTCACCTCGCCTCGCAGATCCGAGAGCCGCCAGTTGGAGTAGGGATCGCCCTTTTTGGTGTTTCTGACTGGCTGCTTGGAGACGAGGACCCCGGCAATGACCCAATCCTTGGCCAGATCGCCGCGTTCGATGTGGAAAGCCACGCCGGAGAAGGGCACGGCCTTCCGGCCGGCCATGCGCTCCTGGAGCAGCGAGCTGGAAATCAGTGGGTTGATCATGCGCAGGCCGAACACTGGATCCGTGTAGATGGCAGACTGGGGCGGGCGGTTGAGCGGGGCAGGTGAGCTGGACTCGGGGGCCGGGCGGGTAAAGGAGCTGCTGAGGGTGGAGGTGCGCTTGATGGGGTTATGGGGATTTTTGAGGTGAAACGCTTCGGGGGCGGGCGATGAGGCCACAAGTTGGGTGCCTGATTTGACCACGGCATCCACCTCGCGGGCCACTTTGGATTCGTGTTCGGTTTCGCGTTGTTGTTTGAGTTTCTTGTTGATATTGCAGCCGTATTCGTTGTATTTGCGCTCGAGGAAATTGCGAACTTCCTCTTCGTCGGAGGAGTCGACTTCGGGCTCAGTTGGCTTTGGGCTAGTTGTTTTTACAGTTTTTGTGTAACTAAATGCGTTGGCGAAGCTGCTGTCTTCCCTGAGGCGGGGCACCAGTTTGGTTGAGTTGGAGTCTTCGGCCGGCTTGGCGGCGGGCGCTGCGTCAGCGTTTTCATCGTCGGCCCCGCACAGCAGTTTTTCGAGGGCAGCGATTTCGTCATCGTCGTCAATGGAAACATCCGGTTGAGATGCGTTCGCCGGACTCATTTTATCTACGTCAAGTTTCAACAAATTCCGGCAGAAAGAAAACAATTTACTCGGAATCGCGTAACAGAAACATTTTTGGCGGGAGAACTTGCAATCGATTACTGACTCTTCAGCACTAGACTTGCCAACTTGTTCACAGCCGATATTTCCAGTCCATCTTACGGAAGCCAAGACGAGTGATCAGCCCTGGTATATTT
>JBAMCP010002289.1:0-13546 GCA_037075105.1 Lissocephala sabroskyi | reverse complement strand
CCCTCCCCCTCCCCCAGCAATCACTCTCCTCTTTGTCTCTTGGCAGGCATTCAATAGCCCAGAACTTGGCCGCAGCAACGCTGCTGTTTTTTTTTTTGCCAACAAAAAATGCCAAAAATTCAATGCCGTCCCCCCGCCCCCTGCCCTTGCGATAAATTTAACAGTCGTCAGCTTTCGTGTGGTGGCCGATTTTTTTTGGGGTTGTCGCCGATAAGATAAAATAAAGAGACGAGAACTCTGCATCCCTGGGCGCTGCTGCTGCTGCCCTGGCGGCTTGGCGAGCCTGCAGCCCTGGCGCAATTTCAGCGCAATCTGGGGAATCTTATCGGCCCCCCCCGTCCCCGCCAACGACAACTGCTGCGACGCCGGCAGCGGCTGCGGCCTTTCGCTGAAATAACAGAAAAACTTAATTCACTTTCAACTGGCAAGTGCCATAAAAAAAAAACACACACACACACACGCACAGCTTGCCGCTCTCACATGATTTGTATCTTCATTGGGAGCTGCGGGACAGACAGACAGACGGACGGCCGTCAGTTCGCCATACGTTTCTTGTTTATTGTATTTTTAATTTATTTTCACTTCCCCCCCGCCCACTGGCCCGGCACCTGTGCTCGGCGCGGCCCCCGCCTAACGGCTTTCATAATTACGGGAAGGCCTTCGTTTCCTCTGGCTCCCCCACCCCCTCGGACTCCTTCCTTCCTTCTTATGCAAATGAAGAGAGCGCGCCTCACTTTCCCAAAGTTGTTAAGAGTTCGGCGAGAAAAACGCAGTTAACCGTCGCCGGAGGCAGCTGATCATCGTCGTCTTTAATGGTCATTATGGTGGGAGGGGGAAGGGGGTAGGAAAGTGATAAGTGAAGACGGCCGCTGGACAGGTTGGCCGGACAACTTTCGCAATTACAACTGCGGATTTCATTATCTTTATTATCGGACAGTTAACAAGCAGTCCCCCCCACCCCACCCCCTCTCCACGGAAAAGTTTCCCTCAAATTGCTTGGATTTTCGTTGGTTTCCTTAGAGAGACAGAAAATCTCGGGGTTGTTAGTTAGGAATCCCTGGATCGTTTAAAGAGCTCTTGAGATTTGAGGCTTCAGTGAAAGACTTGGGAGACTGAAAAGTCTTTGAGTTTTTTAAGGTATTTGAAGGAATTTGAAGAGTCTAAGGAACCTAGAAATTCTTTCATCCCAGAGTCTAGTGATAAACTTAGGAGTTCTTCTATCGAAAACCGACGATATAACCATCCAAATTACTGTAAATTTGATCCGAAGAGCTCCCAATCGAAAGAAAGTGAAAGACACTTAGGAGGCTGACAAGACGCTTAGATTCTTAAGACATTTGAAGGAATTCGAAGAGTCCAAGGAACCAAGAAATTCTTCTATCCCAGAGTCTAGTGATAAACTTAGGAGTTCTTCCAACTCTTTGGGGTTTATATTCGATCCGAAGAGCTCCTAATCAAAAATCCGAGGACCATTATTGGTGAAAGACTTAGGAGACCGAAAAGTCTTTAAGGTTCTTAAGGTATCTGAAGGAATTTTAACCTAGAAATTCTTATATCCCATAGGCCAAAGATAAATTAGGAGATCTTCTATCGGAAACCGAAGATCGATCCAAAGAAAATACTGAACAATCAGCTATCTGCATTCCTTAGGGTTTATATTCGATCCGAAGATCAGAGAACCTTTAGTGAAAGATTTTTTGAGGCTGATATGTCGTTTGGTTTCTTATGGAACCCCAAGCCTAGAAATTCTTCTATCCAATAACCCAATGATTATTGTTTTAGAAAACTAAACTTATTCGTTCTCTTCTATCGGAAACCGTCGATAGAACCCAAGAAATTTCTGTACATTCCGCAATTTGCATTCCTGGGGGTTTATATTCGATCCGAAGAGCACCTAATCAAAATTCCGGGAACCGAGCCGCCCCGCATTTTTTCCATATGAAATTTCACAGTTCCCGAGAAAAGTCAACGGCCATTTTAATGGGCTCGTCTGGACTTCAAGGAGTCGCCCGAAGTTCCTTGTTTACAGTTCATCAATAAAGTGTTCGTCCGCCGGGCGTGACAAAGTTGTTGCAGCGGAAAGCGGACAGGTGTTTCCAGGCAGCAACAACAACAACAACAAGCGGGCCAACATCTTCGGTTACCGACGGCTTTGTGCTGTCTTTTCATGGTCGACTGCCTGGCCGGGGGGGCGGGGCTGGAATGTCTTTGGAAATTGCATATGAAAGCAAACGGAGCGAGCACAAGAAAGGGAAACAAAACATGTGTTAACCCCCCTCCCCCCTCTGTTAACTTCTAGGTTCTCAACGCCCTGGCGATTTGCATAGCGACGACAACAACATTAACAACAACGACGACGACATGACAACAACCACGCAGCTGGACGTCAGCGCCGGCGTCGCCTTGGAGGGCAGCGGAGGAGCCGCCGCGTCGGAGCGGCCGGGCGGCGGCAACGCCAACAGTCAAGCGTCGTTTGGCATCATCGGCGGCGGGCTTACGCCAGCCCAAAGGGGTGAGTTTGAAGTTGAAGGAAAAAGAGCAACAAATCCCCAGGCACCCCCCCCCCCCCCCTCCCTCTGTTAAGAGATTAATTTACATGCGGCGTGTGATTTTCTCCAGCCCTCGTCTGGCTGACAATTTCCGCTGATGTCGGCGTCATCGGATTGCGCAATCGGCGGTCGCATCGATTACAATTGAAGGCAGTTGATCAAAGTGATTAGCAGGTAGCCACCCCCACCCCCAGCCACAGTCCCAATTAGCTGGCTAACGGTGCATCATTGTCGAGCGTCCGCTTGGCGTGCCGTGGGGGCCTTCATGTTTGCGGCTGTTCCGTTTTTTGGGCTAAGTTCACGGTCAGCGATTGATTTAATTTGGGGTTGGGGGCGGGGCTGTGATTATGAAATTCGTACACGCGATTTAAACTGACATTGAAATTGGGTAACCACACCCCACTGATCCTCCCAGTCGCCACCCCCAGCTAATCGATTTAGAAAAGCCTCAACCGGGCTGACCCAACCTGACGCAAATCCAAGAATCCAATTGAATGGGCACAAATTGTCAGCCCAGGGAGGCCAAAGGTGATCACTCGGCCCTGGCATACTCTACAATCGAGACTATCGAGTGGCATAAGAATCGAGTTGATGGCTACCCTGTTTTTGGCTACTCGATAGCCAACCGCAAAAGCTGCCCACAAGTGATCGGTCTACATCGGGACTATCGAGTGGTGTAATTATCGAGCTGTTGGCTACCCTGTTTTTGGCTACTCGATAGCCGCCCGCACGAAATTTACAATTGCGAAAGAAACCGCAAGCATTTCCCCCTCCACCGCCCCCGCACCCAAACTAGAGCAACGCAAAAGGGAATGCAAAACAAAAACTCACCCGGCGACGCCGCATACACACACAGAAATGTTCCGTTTTGTTTTCATTTTTATGCGCTGACCCCGCGGCCAAGCCTCACACGCACACACACACACAGATGCACTGAACAAAAAGAACAAAAAATAAAAGCCCCTAGGCGGCCGGCAAAAACTCCGATTTTCGCGATCAAAACTATTCCACTCTATAGAGCTTAGCTTTGGCTATGGATTTTCGCGAAAATCTATGATTTTTCCTAGGAAAATCAAAGCGTTTTTAAAGACGAAATCAAGAAGACGACAAATTCGCATCAAAAGTCCGCACGGCACTGCCGTGGCCGCTCTCACGCATTCACTCGCCGCTCTCACGCGCTCTCTCGCCGCTTCCTGATTGGCTGGAATTCGAGAGAGGCGGCTGGAGTGCCGTTAGAATTGTAATACCAGCGAGTGAATGCGAATTGCAAGCAGCAGAAACCGCAAAACTCGTTTATTTGGCGGCCGATCGCTGCCGGAATAACACGCATTTTCTGGCGTCGGGTGAGTCATCGGGGCTGCAACCGGTGATTCAATTTGTCAATCGCTCGACGGCTGAGCCAGCGAAGCGGATAATCGAAATTTGTGATTCAATTGATGGCCTCGAATTCGACTCACCCTCGACTTTTGTCTCTGCCCACAGCCATGGACCCCACAAAGCGCAAAAAGCTGAAGTCACGCAGCGCCAGCTCAGCGGCGGCCACCTTCCTGCCCCACAGCCAGGCCGGCAAGAGCAGCAGCCACTCTGGGGGCGGGGGCGTGAGCTACTCGAAGGACCATTTGGATGCCTGGCTGGAGACCTGCCTGAGGGATGCCACCAACGCCCAACTCTCGTCCTCCTCGGAGTTTCTCGACTTTAATCCCACGGCCAACCGCCCCAGCCCCCAGCAGCAACCATCGCAGCCGCCGCAGCAACCGCAGTACACAAATTTGCACAACTTCCAACCACAACAACAACAACATCAGTTTCTCTCGCGCTCGCACTCCCAGCCGTTTGGAATGGGCAGCCCTGGCGGCAGCGCGGCTGCCACTGCGGCCAGCGGCGGCGGCGTCGGCTCGCCCTTCAGCCTCGGCCTACAGCGCGTGAGTTTGTGCCATAAACGGATCCCTCGCCCTCGAAATGCGACTAATCATCCTCGTCCTTTATCTGCAGCACGCGCCCAGTTACATGAAACACTCCCAGGCTCTGAGCCACCGCTATCCGATGCTCTTTCCACCCCTGGGCAATGCCACTAACGGCGGCGATGGCTCGCAGGACTTTGCCAGTCTGCCGCCGCTGGTCAACATGATGGGCGGGGCCTACGGGGCCGGCTCCGAGGCCGAGCAGAACTCCACGGATGTGCTGGACGGCAGCGCCAGCAACCCCAACATCAGCCGAGGGTACAAGTAAACCTCCTTAAGGGTTCAATGATTTTAATGTTTCCTGTAGTTTCAGGTTCAGTGATCCTTGTCTTTTGAATCCCTCGGACAACGACTCCAAGCTGAGCGGGCAGAATACTCCGGATCGTCGGAATGGCAATGCCCCAAGCGGGGATCTCGACCAGCAGAGCAAGTTCTTCTCGGCTTTAATGGAGCAGATCAACATCCTGCACGAGACCAACTCGAAGATCTGTCGGAATCTCCACGAGACGAAAGGTGAGCAGATCCCAATCAATCCCTCCCCACCGTAGAGTCGTTGTGTCCCCCCCAAGCACTTGTGTATCGTATACTCTTTTTCTTTCTTTGGAACTGTTAACTGTTTCTATATTCAGAGCGCTCTATATTATTTTTAGGTAGTCAAGTTGGAGTAGGAATCTCTTTAGAGTCCTGATGTAGTTCCTGCACTTCTAGGGAACCTTATATATTAGAACCCTGATTAAATTTTAGATCTCTAAAGTGGCTATAAAGAAATCTATAAGCAGAGAAGAGAATAGAATCACTAGAAAGTTTTGGATCGTTTCCAATTGTATCTCTGTATCCTGTAGGTAGAAGTCGGATTATAAAACCTTTTCAATGTTCTCCCGACTTTTCTAAGAGAAGAGTTCTATACTTTTTCCCTCGTCTCTATTACAAAATTCAAGCCTTTATCGGCAGCTTTCGATTAACAGTACTTTCCTGCTGCCTCTCTCTAATCTAGTGTAGTTATCGATTTTCGGTAATCTTTTGGTTCCTTGTGTTGTATTTTATCCCAATTGATAGACCATTTACGGTCCTTTTGTGCTGCTACTTTGCAGTTATCGATTTCCTAGCAGTAATCGATCAATTTCTAGGCACTTAACAGGACTTTTCTGGCTGTGATTTTATAGTTCTTTGTGTTGTACTCTATCCCAATCGATAGACTAGTACCTATCGCTTAGCGGCCCTCTTCTGTCGCCTCTCTAATCTAGTGTAATGTAGTTATCGATTTTCTGTAATCCACCGATTTGTAGGCACTTAACGGTATTTTCCACTTGACTCAAAAGTTCTTTGTTGTATTTTCGTTTATTTTCCGTGTTTGCTGTTGGCGTTTTGTTTCTTGCTTGGCCTGTTGCACGCCCCCCGTAAATCGTAAATCGGATTGCTCCGTTAGTCGATATCGAAGCCCTGAAGCACGCCCCCAACGGCCACTGGGGCGCCACCACCAGCGCCGCAGGGGGCGGCATGCGGCACCGTAGAGATAGCCTGAGTGGATTGAGCACCCAGAGCCAGCCGCTGGTGTTTGGCGGCGGATTCGGGTCGCACAGCCCGGCGCCCACTTTTCACTCAGGTAACTTGGCGGACGGCGGGACGGACGGTTGGCCGAGACTGACGGCTGTGCAGTTTCTCTTGCAGGCACCTACACGCCCGGGATGATGACCGATGTGGTGCGGGAGGTCAAGGAGGCGGCCCGAGTGCGCGAGGATGCCATGCTGAATCGGTGAGTCAAGCTAGAGTCCTTCAAAAGGATCAAGTTAACGGAGCTTCTTGGGCAGGGTCAAGTCGATGGTGGAGGAGCGCCAGTGGTCGATGAACGAGGGCAATGTGCGCATCCTGCGCGACATAGACGAGCTGAAGGTAAGTAGCCCAGCCTACAAATGTCCTTTTAATATAATGGGTTTTTGTTCGGCAGTCGCAAGTCCTGCAGCTGCGCCTGGAGCGCAAGGAGACCAACCGCCGGCTGGGCCACCTCGAGGCCGAGAACAAGTACCTCCGCCAGGCTTTGGCCTCCTGCTACAACAGCCGCCCGGCCAGCCACCAGGACATCATCTACGAGAACGACCGCTTGCCGCGCTCCCGCAAGCCCTTCCCCAACGGCCATGTGACCCCCCGCCGGGCCCAGTCCTTCAACCTCCACTACGGCACCGTCCACCAGACCCAGCCCCAGCCCACCCACTCCCTGGACGAGGACGAAGAAGAGTCCGGCGACCAGCAGCCCCAGCCACCCGCCTCAGACAACCCCGAGGAGGAGGTGGTGGTGGCCGCCAGCAAGCGCCTGTCCGTCTCCAGCAGCAGCGATGCCCGCAGCAACGGCACCCAGCCCACCTTCGCCCTGCTGTCGCCGCCGGCCGACCCCTCGCCGCCGCCGCTGCTGCCGCGCAAGGGCAAGGAGCAGGCCCAGCTCAAGCGCGAGCTGAACGAGTCGGCGGCTGCACGTAAGGAGGCCAATCAGCGTATCATAGCGTGGGTTTAGTCTCTCTCCTCTGTCCGCTTGATTTTGCCTCTAATCATCACTTCATTTTCCATACATCGCCACCCACTAACCCGACCCCAGCCGCCGTCATTTGTTTTTGTTGACTAAAAAAACTCACCAATTGCATTTTCTTCTCTTCTCTTCAACATTCCATGCTCTCCTCCCCCACGTGTGTGTCTGTCTGTTGTGTGTGTGTGTCCTGCAGGCTAGAGAAGCTGGTCAAGGACCTGAGTGCCAAAGTGGGCGAGAGGAGCCGCAGCCCGCCCGGCGGACCCATCACGGACTTATAGTGGCCAGCGAAGGGAACGGGAGCAGTGCGGGTCACGTGTTTATAGCAGGGCGAGCCAGGATCATCCCAGCATTATCCTTATATGTTTCGCTTTAGAATCGTCTACCGTTCGGTGGTGGCGGCCATGGTGTGACTAAAAAACGAACCCCCAACCCCGACTAACCTGTAGATTAAATCATCTCGTGTACCTAAAAGAAAGAACAAAGAAATCAAAAGCCCAAAATCCAAGGATATGGACAGCCTGAGGATATTTTTTTATATAGTTGAAAGTTTATGTTAAGCGTGCCATCGGATATCGGATGAAAATACACAAATCAAATCAGTGAAAGAACTTCCTTCTCCTTATTTTAATCCTTCCTCTTCTTCTTCTCGTCTTTAATCGTCATTTACAAACACCGGGGGATCCGATCCTACAATGCATCTGCGGGAAGGGAGACACAAGCACAAAATTAACGGACAGGCACTCAGCATGATGATGTACGAGTGATGTACAGATGATGTACGAGTGATGTACAGATGATGTACGAGTGATGTACAGGTGATGTAAGCTTGGTATGTGTAATGTACGTGTTAAAAACAGATGATGTACGATTGATGTACTGATGTAAATGTGATGATCAGCTGCTACATACATTGGGCAGCCATATCACTGCTATCGATGCCCAACATCGCCAGTTCCTCCAGCTCCGCCTGCCGGCGCAGCTTCTCACTATCCGTCGGCGAACCCGGAGGCTCCGGAATATCCTCCAAGTCCACCAAATCATTCAGTTTAGTCGCCTCCACTCCTTCCACCTCACAGGCAATACTCGCAGCCGCCACCTCGCTCACCGGCGGCGTGCTGGGCATGGGAATGCTGTCGGCCTCCTCCTCCTGCAGGCTGACGGTCTGCCCGCTGCCTTTGCCATTGGCCAGGCCCGGCAAACCGCCCTGCGACTCCTCGTCCGTGGCCATCTGCATGGGCGATTCGGTGGCCTCCTGGGAATTCGTCTCAATGCTGACCAAGTGTATACCCTGCTTGGCCAGATCCTGCAGGTTGTGCTCGTCTAGAACAGGATCATCCTCCACAATCGTGGTGATGGTCTTCGGCGGCTCCGGCACAGCATTGCTGTTCTCGCCCTCCGCTTCGTCACCAGGCCGCTCTGAGGGGAAAATGATGTCCAAGGCCTCGGCCAGATCCTTGGGCAGCTCGCCGTCGGGCGGCTGGGCGCCCGCATCCAGCGGCTCCGTCTCGGTTTCATCAATGCCCGGCGGCAAGACCTCCTCGCCCAGAGCCTCGCCTTCCCCGTCCTCCGCCAGCTCCTCCGCCCCGCCCTCGGCCCCCGGCGGCGGCGGCACACTCTGGCTCATCAGGCTGGCGAACTGCACCGGGTCGGGCATCAGCTCCTCATAGTCCATCATCATGCCAGCGTCGGGATGGAAAGGCGGCGCATTGCCAAACGCATCCTCCATCATGGCCATCTGGATCTGGGTCGCTGTCGGCGCCTGCGCCCGCACCAGGCTCGGCCCCATGAGCGGCTGATGGCCCGACAACGGCGGCGGTGGCGGCGGCGGGGCCACCTCACTGCCGTTCGTGTAGCCCGCCAGCTCGCCGGCCCCGCCTCCCTGCTGCTTCTTGAACACCGGCATCTTGCCTATGAACGGCAGCTTCTTGGCGGTGCTGCTGGCCGAGGAGCTCTTGGCGGGCTTGGGCTTGGGCGCCGGCTCCTTCTTGGCCCGCTTGGTGTCCGAGGGCCGCTCGGGCTGGGTGCGGGGCCGGAACTCGGAATGTTTGATGACCGGACGCTCAACACGTCCGCGGCTGGCGGAGCGGCTGCGCGAGCGGGAGCGCCGGCGGCGGTTGTCGCGGGAGCGGCTGCGCCGCGTGCTGCGCCCGGGCGAGCGGGAGTAGCGGCGGCGGCCGCGGCTGCGCGAGCGCGAACGGGAGCGGCGGCGGTCGCGTTCCCTCTCACGGTCCCGCTCGCGGTCTCGGTCGCGGCGGTAGTCGTAGCGGCCGCGGCTGCGGCTGCGCGAGGGGCTGCGTGAGCGCCGCCTGGCTGGGCTGCGGGAGCGGCGGCGGCGGCTGGACTTGTCCTCGGCGGCTGGCAGCGGCGCTGAGTCGTTGAGGGGCTTCGAGTCTTCCGAGTCGCGGGGCTTGTTCTTGAGGCGGCCCTTTAGCTTCTCGAGGAGCTTCTTCTCGCTCTCGCTGATCACGGGCTGCACGTTGTTCCACTGCTGGATCAAATCGTCGCGTTTCTTGGGATCTTCCGGGTCAGCCGGGGCGGCGGGGGCAGGCAGATCCTCGGCCTCAGCAGGGCCGCTGTCCCCATTACCGCTGGTGGGTACCCAGCGATTGGGGCGATTGATCACATCCTTGATGATGGGCGGTGGCGGCGCCACTGCTGGCATGTCCTGGGGCTCTTCCTTGATGGCCGGCGGGTCCTGTTTGCGCATGGCCACGCGTATGGAGGGGGCCTGGGGGGCAGGGGCAGGCAAGCCAGCCGAGTCGGAGATTTGTTCTTTCTTTGGTTTTTGTGTTTCGTCCTCGGAGGAGGAAGTGGCCGACGTCGAGGTCGAGGTTCCTGTGGCGCCCGAACGTTTGTGTTTCTTGCTGTGCTTGCGCTTCTTTTTCTTCTTCTCCTTCTCCGAGCTGGAAAACCAGAAACATGAGGGGTTTTCCTGGGGAAATGTCAAACCAAACTTGCCTCTTTTTCTTGCGCTTCTTGGCGGCCTTCTCCTCGTCCTTCTTTGTCTTCTTGAGCTTGGCCTCCTCGCTCTCCTTGTAGGCCTGCAAAGCCTGCTCCCGGCTGGCCGTCCACTCCGTCTCATAGCTGGGATTCTTCTTCATAAACAACTAAAAAAAAACAAAGCCAAATTAAATCTGAATCGTCTTCCCACTAAATCCGCTCGTCTTGCTCACCTCATAGCGATTGGCATGGGTCTTGGACTTGAGGTGGGAGGAGGCGCAGTGGAGGTCGCCAATCCAGAAGTTGCACAGCTTGCAGTACCAGGCAGTGGCGGGCACGAGGAACTGCATGCCGCGCACAGGCACCCGCTTGGTGGGCGCATTCTCGTGGGTGGGGAAGGCATCGTGGTCGACGCTGAGATGCCAGGGCGTTTCCAAGGCCTCGCGGTTCATGTGCTCCTCGGTGTGCAGGTGCTTGAGGTAATCGCGAGCTGTTTTGGGAAAGAGGCCGCAGCTTGAGCACCAGTGCTGTTCGGGATCGAAAAACACAAAGTTGTAGTTTTGTGCGCTGGCGGTTGCTGATTTCGAGGCTTCACCGTGGCGCTGCTTGGCCTTCATTGATTTCATGGCGCGATTTTTCAAGCGGTTCGTGGGGCTGCTGCTGTCGTCGTCGTCCTCGTCCTTGGCCTGGCCCTCGCCGTCTGTCGATGAGTCCAGCGATGAACCCGAACTCGATCCCGAATCCGAGCTGTCGGCTGTGCTCTCGCTAGAAGTATCGGCTGTGGTTTTGGCCGGCGCAGTGGGCTGGGCCTGAGGCGGCGGCTGCTGCTGGTCGGGCGTGCGGGTTTTCTGGCTGGGCGAGCTTTCCTCGTGGTCGTCTTCGGGGTCCTCGTCGCCGATAATGCCGTTCAGCATGTCAATGACGTTCTCGATTGTGTCGAGCTTCTTTTTGATTTGCACCTGAGACAAAAAACAATCAGCCTACTGAGGGGAGACTTTGGTTGCAGGATGCTCACCTGGAGGCGGTCGTTCTCCTCGATGAAGTTCTGGGTGGTGGGCGAGGGCGGGGCCTCGCCGGAGGTGAGGTCCTCACGCTGCTCCTTGAGCACCTTCATTTCCTTCTTGAGCAGTGTGACTTTCTTCACGTAATTGCTGCGCTGTTTCTTGAGTTCGTCCTTCTGGTTCTCCGCCTCCTGGGCCACCGCTGGGGGAGGAAGAAACAATCAAAAATTAACCCAGATTTGCTTAACGGGAAACGGGGGTTAAAATTTCATTTACAAAATGCATTGGCGAGTGCATTTCGCGATTAGTTACACAAAGGCAAACACCATCTCGAAACAGCTCGAATCGGATCGGTTGAGATGGGATCGATTGGTTGGTTGGCTGGTTGATCGATCGGTGGGTTGGAGCCTTAGACGGTCCTTGGTGCGGCCTGGAGACAGAGACGATGCCAGGAACAGGGAAAATTCGCGCAGCCACGCAAGTGGAGCGAAACTCAGGACAACATTTTCATTTCTGTCTGTGTCCTGACATTTTCAGGTGCACGTCAAATGGTCACGCGCGATCGTTCGTTTGTTTATAAAGGATTACAATTTGTTTTGGTTTGTTTGGTTTGTTAGGGACGTAATCATGACAACAGTAATAAAACATAATGTGAGAGGTTTGCATGTGAATTTTCGTGGTTGGCAAGAGAGAAGAACATTTCCACACTCACCATCCTGGGGCGGCAAACCTCCGCCTGGGCCGGCGCTGGCCACTGGGGCGGCCTCGTGGTCCTTGACCGGCTGGACCTCCTGCACGGCCACCGGCATCAGTTGCTGGGGCGGCGGCTGTTGCTGCTGCTGCGGCGGCGGCACCATCGACTGCTGCGGGTCCGCCACCACACCCGGCACATTGGCCAGCCAAACCTGCTGTCCGTATTCTGGAAAACAAAAAGAATCCTTTAAAGTTTCCTAGTTGAGTTTTCCGGCTGATTTCTTACCGTTGAGGCCCCAGGCGCCTTGGGGCGGCGGTCCATAGGCTGTGGAGAAGTCGGCCTGGCCGGGCGGCGGTCCCTGCATGCCGTAGGGAGCGGGGGCCTGGGCCGCAAAGGCATTGGGCGGCGGCATGCCGTACTGGCCATAGACGCCAGGCGGGGCTCCGTAGGGTCCCGGGCCGTACATCTGGGCCGCCATCACTCCATAGGGCTGGCCCATGGGCGGGCCGGTCTGCTGCATGTGCTGCTGGACCCCCGGCGGGGGATGCGGGGGGGATGTGGGTTTCTTTTTCGGCGACCAACGCCCCATGGGACTGCGGCCGCCACGTCGAATGGGCGAATTGCTGCGGGAACGAGATCTGCCATACCTGCGGCCACGGCGTGGTGGCGAGCGACGGCGGTCGGGGGAGCGGCGTCTGTCGTAGCGCCGCCGGCCGCCGAAGCGGTTGCCGTAGTCTGGGGAGTCGTAGCGACCACGTCGTGGCGGCGTTGGGGAGCGTGAGGGGGAGCGTCGGCGTCTTGAGGTGGAGCGCGAGCGGCGACGGGAGGAGGAGCGGCGTCGGGGGGAGGACTTGCTGGGCTTTTTGGGGCCGGAATTGACGGTGCTGGTGGTGTCGTCGGTCTTTTCGTTGGTATCCATTTCGACACCGGGCGGCAGGAGTTCCATTGAATTTTCCATGTGCCGCTCGGATGGCTTGAGTGCCATATCGTCATCCATTTTGTGGGGGGGCTAACACTTGGGCCTGGTCTGCGCACTCCGAGGGCTTTTTTAATGCGAACTTTGCGTTAATTATGGTGTAAAAAGAATTTTAATTACGTCCTCGCTGATTTTTTTTGCAGAAAATGAAAAGTGCTGACAACTCGTTGGGAATGCGGAGCTGTCTGTTGGTTAACAGGGGCTGTCCATTTGCATGACGCGCAGGGATGAATTTCAGGGTTGCAAAATAAGCCAGGGATGATTTTATGAAAAATGTAAAACAGCTACAAAAATTCTGCCACCACCTCCATGGTTCTAGGGTCATAGTAAATAATAAAGAAACTACAAAAGTAAGCCGCTGAAAAAGTTCAATTCCCCGCATTGTAGGTCCCCTGTTAATTAACATTTTACACCGGCCTTTGGGTTTTTGAAACCCATCGATCGATAGAAGTTCAGAAAACAGCTGTGCCTGCATGACGGAAGATTATTTGTTGTTTATTTTGTAATCGAGCTGCCTCTAGTTACTGCGCTTCTTCGTCATATAAACAGGGCTGTAATTCGCGGCTATCGGTAAACGAATGCAATACGATATTTCGTGTGCGTGCCTGCGTGTGTGTGTGAGGAGTCATCTTCTTCTTCTCTCTGCGAAAAGAGGTGCAGTGAAAAACAAAAATATCCAATTTCGTGTTTAATTTTCCTCAACAACAAATAAAACAACGAAACCAAAACTCCAATTTCTTCCAACTCAAAGATCACATTAACATTAATAACCAAATTCAAGCTCCCCACGGCAACTGCACATAAGTGAATGAATATTCCCTGCTTTTGCCAAAGTCGAAGTCGCAATTTCGTGCTTAAGGCAAGAAACCGAACCTACGTCGACACCGCATCGCCTTAGCCCAAGGAC
>JBAMCP010002288.1:0-13548 GCA_037075105.1 Lissocephala sabroskyi | reverse complement strand
TGCATTTTCGGTTTCAAAATTAACAAACTGCAGGTCCCAAAGTCTAAAGATTCATTTGTCTAATAATTTCTCCCTTACTTGATAGCACTTACTTTCAATTTTGAGGTTATCTTCGGGGCTCTTAATCCTTGTTGTTGTTAATTGGTTTGGTTTTATTATAAAACGCGCGCTTTCCCGTTTAGTTTTATTATTTTTTAATTATTTATTATTATTCACTTCACTACACACGCGCGGACTGACAAACGCCAAGAAAACAACGAAAAAGTCAGAGAGCAAAAACCATGACTTGCGTTTTTCGATCGCGAGCAACTGCCGGAGGCCCAGCTCTGCCGGCCTTATATAGAAATCTGGGGCCGGCCAAGCTGAGCTTGAAAGCTTTTAGTTCTGGAGCTCAAAAGCTTTTTGTTGTGAAGCTCTGCTGGGCGATCGAGAGCGGCACACCGGAGTGGTTGGTGGTTTGGGGACAAGACAGACGGACAGACGGACGGACAGACAGGCGGACAGGCAGACGGACAGTCAATCGGGCAAACCGGGTGGACAGACACACAAACCCGTGGATGGTCGGACAGTTAAACGATCAGGTGAGGCAGAAAGACAGACTGACGGACGGGCGGGCAGGCAGACGGACAGAAGAAGGAGATAGTTTTCTTTGAGAGTTAAAAAGTTAGACGACCGGACAGATTAATCGGAGAGACGGAGAGGCAAATGGAAAGAGCAAATGAACAGCAAATGAAACCATTGACGACTCTTTCCTTTCTTCGGGACATGCTGGCTCCCTTAAGGGGAATAAATTTACTCAAAAGGGAATAAATTTAATCATTTACCAATTGAAAATGCCGTGGTGCAGCAGATTTAAAGAAAGGTCCTTCTAATTTCCAACCCCGTGAGAAGTTCTTGACATTTAATCATCGAATTGGCATTGGACATTTTGCAACCATTTTAATTGGTTTTTAATTTCGTATTGAAATGGAAAATTCGGTATATTTAGATTTTATTGATAATTATAACTAGAAAAATAAATGCGAGGAATTAAATTGGCTGAATAACAATTACAAATAGAAATTAAATTTGCTCAGCGATACGAAAATTCGATACTTAAAATCGCAGGACGTTCAAAATTTGGCAATTGTGGGGAAAAACTGTGACACACAATTCCATTAACACGCTGGACATTTTCCGCATTCAATTACAACAAATTTGTTGCGAATAATTTGAGTTTGTTGCTCGGCAACTCAAATGTTTTGTTGACGCAATGATTTAATTAATTTTTCAAATTCTCCAAGCCGCAAAATCATACGCACAGTTGGCCGGGGCCAAAAATTTAAATCCTTTGATTGAATTAAAAAGTTAACACATCCCGGAAAGTTCGCTACTCGCCCAGAGGACAGTGGGCCCTGCCGGGCGGCTCAATTGTTTTTTAATAACAATTTCGGGTTAATTTCTGGCAGGACTCACTGTAGGGACGCTCCCGAAATGCAATCAAGTCGTTGAAGTCGAGTGATGCACCCGAAAATGTCTGCGGTCGAGCGGAGGAAAACAAAAATTCAAATCATTTTTAATTTGCGGTAGCAAATCAAAAACGAAAGAAATTATATTCCAGTCTCTGCTAACTTTGCCCGGCCGCGCCAGCAGTCCATAAAACTTTGTCCATGCCCAGGACCTAACCGGCAGGACACTACCAGTGAATGTCATTTAACAAGCAAAAGTTGCAATAACATCGACCCCAACCGAATGGGGGAACATGCCGGCCAGGACTCGACCGGTCCGTCGGTCCCTAGTCCTGTCCCAGGCTCCTCCACATGGGGCACTTGAAAGATATGCAGCGGCACTTATCAGTGAATTGTATTTGCTGGCGAAAGGCAAATAAAATATGAAAATGGCTGTGCCAGGCATTAAATGCATGACATACTAGAAGGCGGCAGGCAGGTTGTGCCAGTGCCTGTGCCTGTGTCGTCCCCAGGACATGAGAGCGCCGACGGAAGTGCAAATAACTGTTGCCAAACATTTTCGACGAGGCCAGGGACATCCTCACTGCGCTGTTTCGGCCCGATACCGCCGATGTGGCCTGGGAGTCCAACACGCGCCGCTTGTAGCAATGCATGCAAACAAGATTTAACGATAAAATTTTAATTAGTGCATAAATGGGCGGCTGATTGTGTGGGCGTGGCAGAAGACGTGGCTCCCGCTGGCCCATGCGTGCCGGCATATATGGAAATTTGTGTCTCTGCTTTTCGTCGTTTTTGGGGCGGCGCTTTGCTTTTATTTGCGTTTGCCGCCAGCCAAAACAGACCAACTGCACCAGGGACAAAGTCGCAGTGGCGCTGCCTGGAATGAAGCAATTTTGAGTAAGAGAAGGACGAATATTTGGGATAACGAGGCTTTGGCATGCCGGCAACTCGATAAGAGTTAAATGAAAAGCTAACAATCGATGCATAAACCCAGCAGCCCTTGGCTTACCCTCCCCGCAATCCTGGCAGCCGCTCGTCATCGACATCTCGTCCGCTGGCTACCTTGACAACATGCAAATAGTTGGGCGTAAGATCTTTCGCTATTCCGCACTTTGTTTCTATTTCAACAGCTTTGCCATAACAGCATTTAGTCGTGTTGGCTTTTCACATATTCCAGCAGGGCGGCGGTGGCCGAGGACCTCACATAAAATAGCTAAAAAGTAAGGACTCAAGCACAACCGACCACCAATTCCCTGCCAAGCAAACAATTCCAAGTGTAGTTAAGGGAAAGGGAAACTGAGATTAAGGCAAGGGTGACAACCCTGCTGGCAATCTCAGTTGTCGGGAGGGGAGAAAAACGCAGCCAATGGATTTCACTCAATCGAAGGAGTCGCTGTGAAGAGAGAGGAAGAAAGTCAGCCAGCAAGCCATTTTCTCTTGGATGCTGTTGAAGATCTACCAACGAATACAATCCAGTAGGATCTACAAAAGTCAACAGCATCCACAAAAAAGATGATTCCGGGATGTGGCTGACGCGGGAATTAGAATTCGAATTCCAGATACCTCTATGTAAAAAATAAAAAAGAGTCCACAAAAAAGATTCTGGGCCGTGGCCTTCTCGTTGTGGATCTCCAAATACCTTTAGATGGAATCCACAAAAAAGAAGATTCCATGCCGTGGGCTTCGCGTTTTGGATCTTTTTGGCATTCTAAATACCTTTAGATGTAATAGAATCCTTAAAAAAAGAAGATTCTGGGCTGTGGCTTTCACCTTGTGGATCGCCAAATACCTTTAGGGGGAATAGAATCCTCCTCCCTGTAAATGGAACCCGCGGTTCGCTTGGAGTTCCACTCACCTTCTCCTGGCTCATTAGCACTGACTTGATTCAGATTCAAGTTGATTTGAATGTAAAGTAGAACAGGAAAAAAGAGCAATACGCATTCGGTTTTGTTCTGCAACGGAATTCCTTTGAGCTTCGGTTACTCTAGTGCTGTGAAAAGACGTGGGAAATGCTTTCAGCAACGTGTTTACATATTTGCGTTTACATTAAAACACTCACACACACACACAACGAACTACATCATCACATCCGTCGTCCTTGTGCACCGCGCCGCCCGCCCCCGCGCTGTTTCATGCATGACTCTATGTGTGAATCCCGTGGACGGACACGCGGGCGGGCCGTGGATTGTGCCGGCCTTGGGGCTCACGGCGAAAGAGTAACCAAAGAGCTGAGGCAAAAAAAAAAAAGGAAATGCAGAATATTTCAAAACGCAGCGGACCGAACGCAACAGCCCGTCAGGCACTAACTTTATTCAATATTGAAGAATTTCCTCTGACGGCGCTAGATACTTTTATTTATTTTAATTCAGCCACCTCAGCCTGGCCGGGCTGGCCGACGTCTCCGGCTTGCTTGGCTCCTTTTTTACAGCTGCTCGTCCTGCACTTTGCATACATTTGGGCTTTACGATCTGGCGGTGCGTTTAAATATTTAGTAGATAGTAAAATGGGACGGAAGGTGGACTGCGATGAGGGCTGTTGAAATATTTATTAAAATAACCAAAAGTTTGCCGGGCGTTCAAATGTATGGAACATTGGTTCGTTTCCGGTTGGCCGAGATGCCCGATTTTTGTGGTTTATGGGGACCAAGGGAATTTTATGTTTTAATTAAAATATGTAAATGCGCGCAAATCACGCGGAATACCTTTGATGCCCTTCTAAGCGCCGTTCCCTAAGCGGCCGTAAAAATCAACCAAAATATTTCACACATTTTCCAATGCCGCACAACCAACTGTCTGTGTGTGTGCGAGTGTGTGTGTGTGACGAGCAAATTTGAAAATGGCGCTCAACCATCACCGCCAATTGCCAACAATTTGGTTTATTTTCGTCCTAATTGCTAACAACAGTTGGCCGGCTGGCCATCCGATTTTATGTGCATTTTCATTGCCCACCTCCCGCTTTTCCCCGCTTTCCTTTTGCCACACCTGGCGGGGCAGTTCGGGGAGGCTCGCTGTTGCCTCACCTCAAATTAGTTTAGGCCATTTTGGGCACATTGCGGCCCCGGGCAAAGTGAAAGTGCCCCAACCACATGGGGAGGGGAGGGTTTTTTTTGGGTTTCTGTAATGCGGAATTGGCGGAAGGTTGGTCCAGTTTTTTTAATCCTGGTAAGTAACATTTAGAGCATTCTAACAATTCCTATTCCGTCTCCAAAATCGGATTTGTTGAAAAGCTGCAGTGGTTCCCAGATTGAAGCGGCTGCTCATTATGCACGCCTTGCTGGTGGCTGCATTCGATTTGATGGCCAACTGTCGGCCACTGTCACCAATAAATCGGCCATGATGTCCAGTTTTATTTATTTTCGCATTTCAAGTGTTTAGTTTACGCTCCAGAGAATCGCCATTCTGCAACTTTATTTTGTGCAGCCAGCCAGCTTAGATTCTGGCCCACCGTAGGCAACTGCAGGGCGAATCCGTTGACTTGGCGGCAAACTGAGGCGGCGGCTGCAAGGGACATGTGCCAAGCCAGTTGGATGCCCTCAGGGCCTGCAACTCAACTGGAGTTGAGTTAAGCCAAAGAAAGCAGCTGGCAAAGGGACGAGGACAGAAAGAACTGTCATTGCCATTTCAATTTCCGTTTGAATTTTGCACTTCATTTCGCAAGTTCGCAATTTTCTTGTGATTTTTTCGCCGCGCTGGCAGGAGAGAGAAGCGCCAGCTAAAGAAGAATTGCCCGTAAAAGGAAATATGTTTGCTTGGGCAGATTCTCAAGCAGATGAAAGAAAGCAAAGGCAATGCAAATACTAAAGTGTAAAAACAAAACAAAACAAGCTCGAAGAGAAGCGACTTATCGGGTCCTCGCGGACGGCAAGAAGGCGGCGGGCGGGCCGGGCGTCTGGCGATGGCCATCGGAGCGGATGACAATAAATTGTCACTTGGGCGCTTGAAGCTGCTGCTCGGCTGTAAAAATGTAAACACGAGCGCAATGATAACGATGGGAAATCATGGCCAGGAGACAATTGCACGTACCAGTGACACATCGACCCTCTGCCCGTCTGTCCTTCTGTCCGTTTGAGAGCCTGCCTGTCGTCAGGGTGTCAGGCCGCCCTGTTGGTCGATGGGTCGTCCTCTCGGCTGTTTATTTGTTTGACAAATAACGAGAGAAAATAATGAAGGAGGTGCAAATGATGTTGGCATTGTTTATTCAACTGCGAAATGTAATAGGCGCGGTGCCGGTTCCCCGCTGGCTCCTTTTTTATGGCTGATTTGACAGGAAACGGAAACGCGAAATTGCAAAAGCGCAATAAAGTGGAGCATAAACAAAAGTCGCTCTCAGAATACACAAAACTCAAGTTTGCTTCCTTTTCACACACTTGAAAGTAAATTTGTATGTATTTTGTATTTCTATTGTCTTTCGTCTGCCCCAGCGCTTTTCTTTATTTTCCTGATTTATCTTCCACTTATTTGTGCGCCAGTTAAAAAAGGAACAGAAAATCTCAGTTGTTTTGGGTGCCTACAAATTTTTTATATATTCAATTTGTTCCTGCCTTTGTCGACGTTTATTTTCAAAATGCAATTTGATTGCAGGCGGGACTGTACTTCCCAGCACAAAATGCAGATAGCGAGGCAAATGTCTCTGTCTAAATTTGGCTTTCAATTGCTAAGCTTTGAGGGAAGGAAGAAACCTGTTCAAAATTCCCCGTTTGCCCTAAAATATCTTTAAAGTCTCACGTCTTGGAATCAAGACAGCAGTTAATATTTACTGACTTACTTGGAGGAGCACAACTGTACTTTGCTGGCATAAAACTAAGCTGATGTTTTCGCAATTTTTACATAAAATGTGTTATTGCTTACGCTTGATTCTCCTTCTGTAATCAATTGACAGAGCTCGCTGCACTCCCCGCAGCATGACAACCACGTAGGAGAGAAAAACAGCATTTTGAAGGAGGCGGTTGGCTGGTCTATAATCCATTTGAGATGCTCCAGCAAATATTTTGCCATGTCAGCTAGAAAATTTGAAAAAGCATTTGCAGCGACACGCATAAAAGTCGCCTTCGTGCGACACTCAGAAAGGCACGCATCCTGCCTGGAAGCCACATGCATATTTATAAGTTCCCCGCTCGACTTATAAATAAGGCAAGTGTGTCAAGAATGCATGACCAGGCGCATTCGCAGCCGCCCACTTCAGGTGCGGGCGGGGCCAACAATTCTCTGTAATGGAATACGAAAGGACCTTTGTCGGGTTGCGTGTGACGGCTGCAAAAATGCAGCTCAAATGGGGTGGACTCAACAGTTGCCAGGCAACCGTTGCCCGGGCAAATGAAACCCGTAAAAAAACCAAAACAATTCGTCAGTTTGAAGAACTTTGAAAAATGGTAAGTAACTAAATTTTAATTAAAATAAAAAGAAAATCCCTATTGACTTCTGAGTAGATTCTTTCGCGTGGCAAAACCGATTCGGCCAGCTCCCGGCAGCTGCCGAGTTCGAGCAGCAAGCAAAAGAAATCAGCCGCCCCCGCCACCCTCGAGGACTTCATCATCCGCCGGGACTACACCGGCGCCCGGGCCTTCCTCGAGTATGCCAACGAGGAGGACAACGAGGCCGTCCAATGCCAAATCGACCAGTGGATTGCCTACTGCAATTTCCACCTGGGCGACTACCAACAAGCCCTGGCCCAGTACAAGGCCCTGAAGGCCGGCGACCCAATCATCGATTTGAATCTGGCTGTCTGCATGTTCTATTTGGGCCTGTACGAGGAGGCCCAGGAGTTGATGGGCCAGGTGCCCCAGTCGCCATTGAAAGAGCGCCTGCTCTTCCATTTGGCCCACAAGCTGTCCAACGAAGAGCAGTGGCAGGAGCTGGCCGAGGTCCTGCACAACTCCGACAGCGTAGAGCACCAGCTGAGTTTGGCCTCCATGCACTACCTGCGGGCCCACTACCAGGAGGCCATCGATGTCTACAAGCGCGTGCTGGTCGACAACAAGGACTACCTGGCCATCAACGTGTACTTGGCTTTGTGCTTCTACAAGCTGGACTACTACGACATGTCCCAGGAGGTGCTGGACGTGTACCTCAGCCAGAACGGGGACAGCACCATAGCCACGAATCTGAAGGCCTGCAACCGCTTTCGGCTGTTCAACGGCCGCGTGGCCGAGCAGGAAATCAAGAACCTGGCCGACAATGGCACTTTCGGGGCGGATCTCATACGCCACAACCTGGTGGTGTTTCGGGGCGGCGAGGGGGCGCTGCGTGTGTTTCCCGCCCTTCTCAACATTGTGCCTGAGGCCAGGCTGAATTTGGCCATCTACCACCTGAAACAGGGCGACGTCCAAGAGGCCCACGCCCTGATGAAGGAGGTGCAGCCCACGGTGCCCCATGAGTACATTTTGAAGGGCGTGGTGCATGCTGCCCTCGGCCAGCAGCTGGATTCGGTGGGTCTAAATGAGTTTCAAGGATATTTGCTAAGCTCTTGTTTGATTCCCAGAAAGAGCACATCAAGACGGCCCAGCAGAATCTGCATTTGGTGGGCAGCTCGGCCACCGAATGCGATACGATCCCCGGGCGGCAGAGCATGGCCTCGGCTTTTTTCCTGTACGAGCAGTTCGAGGAAGTCCTTGTTTATATGAACTCGATACGCAGCTACTTTGTCAACGACGATGTGTTCAACTACAACTTCGCCCAGGCCAAGTGCGCCACCGGCTACTACAAGGAGGCCGAAGAGCTGCTCATGCAGATCAGCGATCTGGACATCAAAAACCAGCACACCTTCTGCATGAACCTGGCCAAGTGCCACATCCACTCCGGGCACCCTGAGCTGGCCTGGAACGTGTTCATCACCAGGGACACCAACGCCGAGGCCTTCATTCTGCTCCAGATGATTGCCAACGAGTGCTACAAATGCGAGGAGTTCTGGGTGGCGGCCAAGGCCTTCGATATGCTGGAAAAGTGAGTCCAAGGACTCTTCTCTTCTCGTTTTTTTATATTATTCCTTTCTAGACTTGATCCGAGTCCCGAGAACTGGGAGGGTAAGCGCGGGGCCTGCGCCGGGGTCCTGTATGCTTTGGCCAGCAAGGCCCACCGTGGCCGTCCTGGCGGCGGCATCTCGGAGGTCATAGGACTGCTGAGGGAGTCCTCGAACAGCCAGGCCGAGTCCATGATCAAGACCATCAGGAAACACATCAGCAGCCTTAAATAAGCCAGCCGGTCGGCCCGATTAATTAATAAAATTTAAGACAAGCCTTTAGGTCCTTGAGGCGCTTCAAGCGCTTCGATTCGCTCTTTCCTCGGGAACTGATGGATGGCGCGTCTCAGAATTACTGCTGCTGCTAATTAATTCGTTAGTTGGATTTGTCAAAAGGACGAGGAGGCCGGGGTGAGCTCCCTGCAGGCACTTAATAAATCTTGCATAATTATTTTCAAAAACTAATTGATAATTAATTAAATTAAATGTAAACGAGACTCGACACGGCTCCTGCGCCCATCCTGGTCCGTCTCAGCCGGGCGGGCGGTCAAATGCTGTGGTAATTTAATTCCCAGGACAGGGCAATTAGGCTTGAAATGTATCTGTACATATCCTTGTGTTGGTGTTGGTGTTCTGTTTGCCTTTGCTTGAGAGTCGTCGTTGGCTGGCCTGCACTTTGGCATTGTTCAATTTGTGGGCCATTTTGTGAAAAGTGCGGAGGTCCTGCAGCAAAATGCCCACCAGCAACATTTGCCGGGGCGCATAATTAATGCGATTAGCAAATGCGAAAGTATGCCAGAGAGCGGCCGACAATAAAACGCCTTGAATTCTGCCCAGCCAGCGGAAATGTGTCCTTGCCAGCCATTTTGTCTAATTGGCTTTGCTGCAAAAGATAAACCGGAAATGGCGCAGCATCGACCGTATTTGTCCACTTTCCTGGCCAACTTCTCTTTGCTCTCAACTTGCCATTAAAATTGCCAAAGGATTACCATTAATTTCCCCAAAAAGCTGCTGATCTCTGGGGCAGCGTATTCGCTGGTCGTCTTGGCCAGGCCAAGTCCATTTTGGCAATTGTTTTGCTAATTACTTAAGGAGTTTCCATTCATGCAAATATTTAAACGATCGTTCCGTTCCACTTAAAGGCAGCTGGGGACCAAGGCGGCCAAGGATAACGACAAGAAAAGGTAAAAATCAGACTTTCTTCGGGGGCCATAAATCAGCGCGGATTCTCGGCATAGCTGGCCCTGAACAATTCCATTAAAAAATTAAAAGTAAATGCAAAGAACTTTGCCAAGACTGCACTCGTCCTTAGACTCCACTGCGCCCTCGAGGACATGGCTTAAAAAAATAGTTATTAAATATTTCGTAAGCTCAATTGCTGAGCAAACTTTGGCCGGGGCTCAGTCAACGACTCGGGCCACCTACGGCCACAGACAAAAGTTTCGCAGCTGCCCAGATACGAGTATCCTGGCGGCTTGTTCGCCCTTCTAGTTGTACTTTTATCCTGTTTCACCGTTTCCTTTTTTTGTCAGCCTCAGACGTATGGCCCCCAAGTCAAATGCTACTTTTTTCAAGTCCCGGCAAACTATTAATTTGCATGATTATGTTTAAGCATAAATTCATTTAAGCAGCATTGTCGTTAGCCGAGTGTCCTCCCGCCCACTTGGCGTGGCATTCAAGCAACAAAATGGCGTCTGGGGCCGGCTGGGAGTCCTGGGAGCGGCGCTGTGGCGCGCGCAACTCGCTTAAGTAAACAAACTTTTAAATTCCATTAAGTGCAATAAATTTTGTAACTGATACGCAGGGGCAGCGTGGGGAGGAGCCTTCCTAAGGATGCTGCAGCTCGAGCGGCTAAACTGATGGGGAGAAAATCCTTAAAGTTTTCGGCGCCGACTTGTGTCCTTCGCCGGCGTCGGCATTTCACCAAAAGGTGAGCAAAGTTTAATTACCAACTTGGCTAATTAAGTTTAGTATGCAGAATTGCTGGTGAAATTTTGCAAATGCCTCGCAAGAATTCAATTACAAACACACGAACCCCAACCGAATTCAAAACTAAATTAATCAACATTTCTAGACTCGAACTTTAAGCCCTTAAAACTAACAGATTCACAGGAAGAATTCTGCATATAATTCCCTATATAGAGCCACTTTTGGTTCCTTAATCTTCGCATTTAAAATGAAACACAATTCAGTTTAAGAGAAGGTATTAAAATTAATTCGTTGGGGTTTTTTAAGCACCAACTTTGATGCGATTAAAAGAATTTTAATTCAACATTTAACCAGCTAAGATTTATTTTTATTTAAATGGAAGATATTTATTATTATTTGGCTAATACATATTTTCGTGTCTTTGTCTGTTTGTTTAAAGGAAGTTCAGAAATGTTGTAAAGCCAAGAATTATTGTTTATTTTCATTAAAATCCCTCCAGCCCGTAAATAGAATTTGAGAGGAGTTCCCAAAGGACTGAGAACAGCTCCTATTTTTTAGGCTCGGTCTAGTCCTCAATCCTCTTCAAAGTCCCAAATACCAGGCAAAATTCTTAACTCCACAGCTGAGCAATTAATCGGCTTAAAAATCCCTGAAGATGAAGAGATAACAAATACTGACTTCCAATTTATGGATGCCTATAGATTCCTCGTTGAATTTGAAATTCCTCCAGTCCCTAATTAATTTTTTAAAGGAATTCCCAAAAGACTGAGAGCAGCTTCTGTTGTTTTTTAGGCCATCTAGTCCTCCTCAATATCCCAAATACCAGACAGAATTCTTAACTACAAAGCTGAACAATTAATCGGCTTAAGAATCCTTGAAGACGGAGAGATGCCTCCCAATTCACGGATGCCTATGGATTTCTCGTTGAATTTGAGGTCTCCGTTGATTGTCATGAAATCGCTGCAGCCACAAATCCCCGACGATTTACCGGAATTGCGTCTTTAACTTGAATGCCCAAGTTGGGCGGTTAGTCGACCGCACGTAATAAATAAATTGCATCCAATTAGCGATCCACAGCCTTCGGCCGCAACGAGGAGCCGGCAGCTTGCATCAGATCCGGACCCGACCATATCGATATCCGGGCCAAAAATGCAATTTTAATTAGCCAAACGCGCCACAGACGCACGTTCCACGCATAACCGCAAGATGGCGCTGCAATTAGGCGAATTGCAACCGAGGCGCTGGCGGCTGTGGGGCCCAACCCACGGGTGGGCCCAGTCCCAAGCTTGTTTGGTGGTCATCATCCGCCCCGGCCATGTGTCACTCAGACTCAGTCAACGCGTCTGTGACTGCGACCCCCGGGCAGCGACTCCGGCAAACAAAATTATGTGGCAGTCGCGTCCAGGGACTCGCCGGCCACCTCCGCCCGGCAGTGCAGTCGTTTGTTTTGCATGGGGCCAAATTACTTTATCGATTTGGCCGTCGCCGCTGCAATTCGACGGTGCATACATTAACGAGGCTCATTAGCGGCAGACATGGGCGCTGGCCACCAGCCGCGGGACGGGGCGGACGTGATTCCTTTGCCAGCCGCCTTAGAGAGGCCGACTCGGCAGCGAATTCGGTGCTTATTCGACCAATCCATCTATTTAATATTCCCATCACAAGTTCACGCCATCAATTAACTGGTTAGGTGCTGCCCCCCAGGCCCTGGGGGCGGGGGGTGTCGCTTACATCATTATAATTGAAATCGATAGCCCGACACGGAAACGCGGCAAACGCAAAACGGATGCTGGCCGTCAATTCAATTGCATTGAATGGCCCTCCTGCGAGTCTTAACATTATTAATTACATGACCAATGAGTCAATATTATGACAGTTGCAAACACTCAGACGCCCCAAGATACCAATTCCATTCCCACCTTCAATCAATTAGAGTGCCAAGGGTGCTGCCACCTGGCGGAGAACCAAAGGCAACAAGCCGATCGTTTGGTATTATTTTGGAATGGCTTATCTCTGGAAATAAGGGCTCAGTTTGAAGAGTTTAATTTATTAGAAAAAATATAATCCATAAATGAAGACCTGTTAAAATATTTGACTGGAATTTAGGGTGCGTGGTTTAATTAGTTTGTGCAAATTAAGCGCCGTTGATCGCCAGAAGAGATAAGAGAAAGATGAAAAAGAAATTAAGAGGAGACTTTGTTTTGATTGGCCGCTTGGGAGTTTTGATGGTTGGGCAGGGGGGAATAACTGGGAAAAAAGAGATGGTTATATAAAAATATAATGAGAAAATATTAACATTGCCGGCATTAAAAAAAAACGACTTTAAAAAAGAGTAAACCACCCAAAAAATATCGGAGAAATGGGAAAGGGAAATAAGAAAATATTCAGTTAGAACTTCAATAGAAATTATATATGAAAAATGAAAATAACAAAAATTGGACTCACCTGAGAATAGCTGCAAAAAAAAAGAGAAAAAAATGTTAATAAACAATTTCATGATTCAAAATAAGTTAAAATTATGTACTTACCATTATTTGCCGCTGTTGCTCATCCTTGTTGCTGCTGACAATTCCTGTTGTTGGTTGTTGTTGCAATTGCGAAGACGTGGCTGCAAAAAAAGGAAAGTATTTTTTTATTTAATGATTCAAAATAAATACAAATTCTGTTCTTACCATTATTTAATTATTGCCGTTGATTGTTGCTGTAAATTAATGCTAGAAATTTTTGCTTGCGCAGAAATGGTTAGTTAAAAATATATTGAGAAAATATAAACATTGTCGGCATTAAATGACCGACATTATAAAAGAGTAACTCACCCAAAAAATTTCGGAGAAAAGAGCAAGGGAAATAAGAAAATATTCAGTTAAGATTGATATAGAAAATATATATAAAAATGAAAATAGCAAAAATTGGACTCACCTGAGAATGGCTGCAAAAAAAAAGAGAACAAAAATTTAATAAACAATTTCATGATTCAAAATAAGTAAAAATTATGTACTTACCATTATTTGCCGTTGTTGCTCATCCTTGTTGCTGCTGACAATTCCTGTTGTTGGTTGTTGTTGCAATTACGTGAACGTGGCTGCAAAAAAGGAAAGAATTTTTTAATTTAATGATTCAAAATATATAAAAATTCTGTACTTACCATTATTTAATTATTGCCGTTGATTGTTGCTGTAAATTAATGCTAGAAATTTTTGCTTGCGCAGAAATGGTT
>JBAMCP010002287.1:0-13559 GCA_037075105.1 Lissocephala sabroskyi | reverse complement strand
GCGTTGCCCATTGTGTGGGGTTTGGTTGGTTAAAACATGCAATATTTATAATTCTAATTGGGTGAAAATTTGGCTTTTCTTTGTTGCGTTTTGTAGATTTTGGCACTTTGTTTTCTTTGTGTTTGTTTCGTTGCCTTGCGGCGGGTTCGTTGCCGCGTCCTTCACGCACACGCACTTCGTTTCAATCGTTTGCAGTTCGTTGAGCAGTTAGTTTTATGCTCGTCTGTTTTACTCGTCTATTTTTCTTATTTATATTCTCTCTCGTTTGGTCACTTTATGGGGGATTTCGCGGGACTGCCAACTTAGAAGTCTATCCAGCCCTGGGCTGAGCAGGGTTGAACGGTCACACTGCAATATAAACGAGTGGTGCAGCAGGGCTGCTCTCAGGCGAACTATTTGAATTTTGGGGATTATTTTGAATGCTTCTATCGCATTTACATGCGCAACTACTCTTGTGAGAGAGTGTGTACTTATGAAATGTAATAGTTTGAACTTAAGTGCCAATAAAAACATCATGCAGCGTCATACTTGTACGAGGGCTGCAGTGCTTACTTCATACCGAAATACAACATTTCCAGTTCAGTTTTAATTACTGAAATAGCTAAATAATTGCTTATTAACTGTGAAAGAATAGGTATATGTACGGCCAAAAGCTAATCCATCAATTAGCATTAATTTTTTATGGACTTGGCAACCCTGCGTGTGTGTGTGTTCGGCTCGATGTGATTGCAATTAATTAAGCACCATTTCAAAATATTTGCACAGTTTACGCGAGTGTGCGTGTGTTGTAATCGCTCGCTGATAGCGGCAGCCGCAACTGCCACACACGTAACGCATTTTCCTCGCCACCACCGACCCCCCCGTCTCAAGGTGATACCGACGCCCCCCAATGGCCGAATTGGTGAACGAATGGCTGGCCGAATATCGCCGCCAATCCCAGCCCCCCCAATCCGAGGCCTTCGCCCTCGAGCATGAAACAGACCTGGAAATCGCCGAGGCCATCTTCACCATCTTCAACGACCGCCAGCGCCACGAGACCCTCGTCCATGACATCTGCCAGCAGCTGCTCTCATTCTACCGCGCCCCCGAGGCGGCGCTCCACAAGTTTCCATTGCAATTCATACCTGTGTTAATCTACACGTACCTGCAGGCCGTGGCCGCCGGCGACAAGAAGGCCGCCCGCAGTGTCGAGACGCTGCTCATTTGCATTTACAACGGCGAGGTGTCCACCGAAGACGGCGGCCAGAAAATCGTTGCATTCCGCATGCCCGTCCTGGCCCAGGCCTCTGTCTACCATGAGCTCAAGAATCTGCCCATGACCGACCTGCGCCGCTGGGAGGAGAACGGCAACCGCGAGGTCAAATGGGGTCCCCACATGCGGATCGAATCGATCACCGCCCACACCCGCATGCGGGTCATGACTGCCTTGCTCTTCTGCTACAACCAGCAGGTCAGCCAGGCTCAGAAGTCCAGCCTCATCCACCTGTGCCGGGCCACCTCGCAGCTGGTCAACCAGGGATTCACCACCAAGTCAGGGCACACCCAGCGCATGAGCTACGGGTGAGCATTCCCAGCCTGTCGTCCTTTTTCTGATTGAGTTTTCCTTGCAGGACGGACCCCGCCACGGGGGCCACGTTTCCGAAGCCCTCCTCGCCGCGTATTCCACTCTCCTCCGCCTTTCTAATCGAGCTGGTCCATGCGATTTACTTTGCCATGTTCAACGGCTATGGCACCATAGCCATCCAGACGCTGGACGACATCCACACGCGGGCCACCTATGAAATGTACACGGAGCTAATTCTGGTGACCAGCGCTGTGAGGAACTCGCTGCATGCCAATCCCTCCGGGCAGCCCAATGACGGGCCCATGGGCCTGAGCGTGGCGCTGACGCCGGCCACGAACACGGTGACCACGTCGGTGTCGAAGTCCATGATTACCAATGCATCATTCCGCACGAAAAAGCTGCCCGACGACATACCCATTCAGGTTCAGGATCTCACGATGCCACAGGCCCCCCAGCCGCTGTCCAGCGTGCTGGAGGAATCGGAAACGGCCACCAAGGAGTCCGGCAGCGGCAGCGGCACGCGCACCTCCATCATACGCCCCAGCATGGAGGGCATCAAGGCCCAGGCCCACAAGGCCTTGATCGCGGGCTTCAAGAAGTCCAAGGACAAGGAGAAGGAGAAGGCCGCCGAGCCGCCGAAGCCACCGCAACGCAAATTCGACAAGCATGCCCAGCGGAATTCCTTGCTCCAGCTGCAGTCCGACTCGGGGGCGGATTACGAGAAAACCCCGATTGCCGGGAAGGCCAAGCCGAGCTACGATTCGGTCAGCGATCAGCAGCAAACCAACGCCACCGAAATTATACCTATGCAGCCGCTGTCGCTGATCAATGAGAACGGCGATGGGGACACCAGCGGGGCCCTGCCCAGCGCCTCTAATTCCATCACCAGCAGCGAGCTGCTGACCAAAAGCTTCGATTCCAGCATTGAACTGGCGCACAGCGCCAGCAATGGAGCCAAGCTGGCCGAGCACAGTTTGGAGTAGGCGAGCATCAATTTAGCCAAAATCAAGTCTATTCGGTTACCAATATAAACGGAAAGAATCCAATATCCTTCTATATATTATTATGGTATTATGTATACAGAACAAACATATTTATTGATCGTTATAAAAACCATGTTATTGATTTCCCAAATACACAAAACAAAACCACTTTTCCGTCACCGAAGCTTCCGGAACTTCGACTGCAGGAAGATCCGGGGAACGTCTATGCCCTCCTTCAGGTTGAGGGTCCTTCGATGGACGTACTCGTTGCTGACCACCTCGAAGCCATGGCGGGTGAATAGCCCGGCCAGTTCCTGCTCGGAGAAGTAGTAACTCCGCGTGCCGTCCTGCCGCATGTAGAGGTTCTCGGCGATCTTGTGGCCTGGCTTGAAGCGCAGCTGGGCCATGTCGTAGAGGCCGTAGTCGCGGAATAGGACCAGGCCGCCGGGGCGGAGTAGCTGGCAGAGGTTGCGGACCACCTGGGCGAACTTGTCGGGGTGAATGGCCGACAGGACGAAGATCAGGGTGCAGACGTCGAGGGAGTTGGGGGCAATGTGGTTGTGGACTGTTTGGCTGGTGATGTCGCATTGGAAGGCGGTTATGTTCAACTCGTTGTAGAGCGGATGGGCGCGCACGAAGTCCACGGCGCGGGGGGAGAAGTCGCAGGCATAGAAATAAAAGGATTTGTTGTCCTCCTTGGACTTTTGTTCTTCGAGCAGAGGGAACACCAAGTTGCCTACGCCACAGCCGACTTCGAAGAGTTTCCGCCGGCCTTCTTGTGGGGCATCGTTGGCTAGGAGTTCCTGGAACTCTCGGGTGGTCCAGTGGCGGTCCTTGAAGAAGCGAGTTTCGTTTCTTTTGTAGAAAATATCCCAATGCCGTTGGGCATCGATTTCTAGTTTCCTTGCCTTGAATTCCGGCACGAGGCGTTTGTTTTGCTCTTCGAGTTTGTGGAGTTCCTCTGCCGTAAGCTCTTTTGTGCGGCTGGTGAACACATCGGGGATCAACTGGCTAGCCTCTGAAGGCGTTTCCATGGCGAATTATGTGGATTTTAATTAAAAAACTTGGATATTTGTGCAAAATAACGGCGGGACAACAGTCCTAGAGTTGTCGCCTTTTTTGTATGAGCGCTGTAAATAAATGTTAAGCAGGGTTGAGTTTTTGGGAAAACTATTTTTTTTTAAATTCACGTTTACCGAGTCTTCTGCATTTCTTAATTTAAATAAAGAAAGGTAACAAGAATAAATTAAAAATTGTTAAGTTACCACTGTTAAATAACATTTTACACTGGCCTTCAAGTTTGCGATTGCTCTCGATCGATAATCGATGATCGATAACGGTTTTCTTTGAATTTGTTTACTCTAGTGATTTTTGTGTATCGTTTGTGGTTTTTAATTTCGATTTCTTACAGTCGTATAGCGAACACAGTTTGAATAGAACTAATTTTACAAAGAATATAACGAGAAACAATAATTAAATATAAATTTGATTGCTTTAGGTCTTTCCTTGCTGCTTCCACGGCCGCCGCAAACGCCTACTCATCTGCCCATAATCGTGGGCTCATCGGCCATCGCCACCTCATCGTTCGGCGCCTTGGCGCCCTTCTTCTTGCCCGAATACCACAGGAACATAACACCGCACAGGATATTCACCGAGAACGTAAACCAGGCCAAGCCCACCCCATAACCATACCTAAAACGAAACAAATCCGATAACACCAACAAGTCATCCACCATCCCCCCGCCACTTACGTCAGCTCCGCCCCCTCCGGGTAAGCATAAAACAAATGATCCCTGGTGTACTCCACCGAGGCGAACAGCACCTGCAGCACCACCAGAGCCGTCGACGCGGCCACCAAATGAATGCCGCCCGCCAGCCGCTTGAACATATAACGCGGATTCATGAACGTGTAAAACGAGAAAACGGCTCCCAGGCTCATCACAAACAGGGTGATGCAGGCGAACGAGGCCTGCGTCCGGATGTAGTCTGTGGAGGGAGAGAACACACAAAACAATCAGCCAATGGCCAACCTACCACCCCCTGCCCTCGGCCTTACCCATCAGCTCGTCGTCAAAGCCCGGCTCATTCCGCAGGGTATTCGAGTTGGGGAACATGTCGATGTACTTGCAGCGCTCTGAAAAGGATCAAGGATCTACAAGGTTTCCTAAATTGGCTTAAGATGCTCCTTACGATTGGGTATGTAACTGTAGTGAGTGGCCTGGCTGGCCTTCTTGGGCGGCACCGGCGGCACCAGAATCAAAATCACCCGCTCCTCGTTCAGCACGTAGGCCGGTATCCCGATGTCCTTGATGTAGGTGCCCAGCAGCCTCACCACCAGCGGATACTCTGTCCAGTTGCCGAATATGGCCAGCTGGGCCACCTCTGGAATGACATAGTACGACCACGTGTTGTTGTATTTCACCCGCTGCAGGGCCGTCCCAAAGGTCCTCCGCTCGATGATGCCCTGCACGTCCAGCGGGCTAATGGGTATGGGCTTGGCGGCTATGGGATTCATCTCCCGCTGGCTGGACTCCGTCTCCATCACCAGCTTGTGGAAGGCACTGCGGAAGGTCTGGAAGGTCTGCTCATCCCCCCGCACCCAGTGGGCGAACATGCGGCGCTGGGACTGCTCGGTGAAGGTCTCGTTGTCGCCGTCGTCGGCCACTTTCTCCTCCGAGAAATGCTTGACGAACTCGCGCGTGGACAGGTTGCGTTTGGCCTCGTTGATCAGATTCTGCGAGGTGTACGACATCGAAGTGAAGTTCCTCACCACCTGGGCATTGCCCAAAGCATTCGGGACAATTGTGTTCCTGCAATGCCGCCACAGGCCCGAGTGCGAGGACATAAAGAAGCGCCGCGATTCCGGTATGAAAATTCCTGCCGCGAAAACAACTCAGTAGAGAAATTGAGGAGCTGCTAAGATTCTCACCTGCCCCTCCCGAGATGATGATCCAGTGGTCCGTGGCTATGGCCACAATCCAGATAATCAGCGAGACGGCCATGAGGACGCTGCAGCCGAGCAGCACCCGCCGCTGGAACATGTAAGCCTCCATGAGCGGGCGGCGGGCCTCGTCCCGCCCGATGGTCGAGGTGGACAGGTCGCGCTTCATTTTGTCCCAGGGGCGCAGTTCCAGCTACCAAGGGAGTGGAGTGGGTGTTTAGTTTAAGCAGCGGCAATGGCCAATCCGCACGCACATGGGACGGGGCACGTTCCTGGCAAAAGAAGAAGAGCAGCAGGCGACAGTTGAAAAGGGGGAGGCGGCTAGACGAGGGGCGTGGCGGGGGTAATGGTAATTTAAAAGCAAATGAAGTCATTTCTAATGTGCGAGCGTTGCCCGGAGGCCGGCGTTGCGTATACGCAATGCGAACATGTGGCACACGCACAGTGGGCCCACAAACACAAAAAAGTGCGAACAAAATATAAAAAAGTTACCTAAACTAACAAAATTCCTTAAAAAGTTAAATTTTCGCAAACCTGTACTTTGAGGATTTTTCCTGCTTTTTCCTAATGAAGCAGTGGCTTTTTCTTTTTTTTATTTTAAGTCTTTTATATTTAAGCTATTATAAAAAATTTATTTCCTTAAAATTCTCCCATTCGTTTTTAAGTTATGAATTTTTTAAGTAAGCTGGTCCCTCTACTTTGAAGATTTTAACTGCCTTCCCTTAATCAAGCAGCGGCCTTTAGATTTTTTATTTTAAGTCTTTTATATTTAAGTTATTTTTTAAAATTTATTTCCCGAACATATCCCCATTCGTTTTCAAGTTATGAATTTTTTAAGTAAGCTAGTCGGTTGGTCCCACTGTTCTTTGGTTTGGGGGTGCGTGGGTGGGTGTGTGCGGTTGTGACACCGTCATATTTCACCCAGGTATTAAACACACACGTTTTTTTGTGTTTCTATTTTGTGAAATTCTTTACTTATTTTTTTCGGGTTTCCCCGCCAAAGTTTTCCACTTTTCACAATTCACATTTGTCGCCGCGAACTGAGAGCTGGCCATTTATTATAATAATTGAAAACTAAGTGGTCTCTTCGGGCCGTCCGTTTGGAAATTTCAATTGTCAAATAAAAATAATCAGAGGACCCAAAAAAAATAGAACGAACAAAGAAAAAAAAACCCGAAGACGTGAAATGAAAATGAAAATTGATTCGCATTTTGTTTTCGTGGCTCCGCCGCTGCCGCCTGCCCCTGGGCAAATATTTGGCAAGTGTCGCCGGACGAGGAATTCATTTCGAAAAAAATACAAAATATCCGCCAGCTTCGTATATCCCGAAAATGTTCTTAATGTCTTCTCGGTTGCATTAAATTTGAAATTAATTAAAGAATTCAAATGTACAAAAACACAAGCGCATTTAAAAAGGAAAACCACCGCCTGTTGGACATTTTTAATATTTCTATCAAAGGAGAATTCTGGGGGGGTGGGGGAGGGCCTAACGGTAAAGTCTTTCAGGGACTTTGAGATCTCTAATTTGCTGGGTTTCAAGGGATGAAAAGGGACTTAAGGACCCAAGGAGAGCTCAGGAATTCAGTAGAAAAACCTCTGAAAGAAATCCTTTCGATTGAGAATCTTTCTTCCTTCTTCTCGACTTTCTTGGGGGAATCTTTTTTTTTTAATTCTCTCTCCGTTCTCAGGGATCTTCTTGGGAATTAAGTGGCTTGAAGTTCCCGGTTATTTTATTTAATACAATTTTGATTAACTTAAAGGAAGAATAAAATATTTTACGCTCTCCCTAAAAAACACTTCACTGCTTTTGCGATATTTGTGGCTTCTTGTATCCGATAAAAAATATCGATAACAAAGTTGCTGATCGCTTAACGGTTGAAATTGGCAGCGCTGCTTTAATTTCTGCGCAAATCTCGGAATTTTTATCTCTTCTGGGAATTTATCTGTTGTCGTTCCCCGAAATTCTCCATAGACTTTCGCGCATAAATCATTTGACAAAATTTGCGGGAAATTTTCGGCTAAACTTTGTAGGATTTACAGTCGCCCCCCACCCACTCGATTCTCGTAAAGGTGTTTAGTGTGTGCGGGGGGTGGGGGTGGGGGGTGCATGTGCTAGTTTTATTTGATTTTATGATGTATTTTCTCGGTTGTTTATTGTTGTTTCGGTTGTTTTGGTTTTTGGCTCGCAGCTCGTTGAATTTTTACTTTACGCCTGACGGAGCCACCGCCAAATTGTCTTGCCCGCTAAATTTAGCCACTCGCCCGTTGTGTACAGTTATCAGGCTCGAAACAAAACATCGTCTCCCCCACCCCCACCCGCTCCCAGAAACTGTGAATCTGTTGGTTCTGTTGATTTTGTGTTTTGCTGCTGTCAATTCCCATGGATCAGCCGCCTCCATTGACAATTCTGACAGCTCAGATATTTGTCTATATATACAGATATATATCGTGGACCGGGCCGTACAACAATAAACACACCTCCGCAAAGAAAATTCACGGGGTACAAAAGAAAAATATATAAAAATACCGAGCGAAAGAATTTCGAGAACGAAACTCATAAATGTCGCGCGGATCTTAAGTCTTGATTTATCCTTATATAAATAGAGCAGGTAAGGGGGCTTGGCAGTTAGACAATTACCAAAAAAACAACGATCGCGAAATCACCGCGCGCTTTCAACTCTTGAAATATAAATAAAGCAGGACGACGAGGACCGATCGCTTCGCGCGCACCGACGCTGCCAGTGTCCGCTGCTGACTGCAGAGCACACACAGCCTGACTGACTGACGACTGACTTGCTCGGGCCGCCTGGCGCGGTGGGTGGCTGCCAAGCGCCTGCCATTGTTCCCCACAACATAAACAGAGACCGAGGCAGCGGCAGCGACGGCGGCAGAGGCAGAGACAGCGACGCGCCTGGGGATCGCGGGCCGTGCCACCTGCAACGGCGGCCGCGTTGTCGTCGACGTCATCGTTTCTTAATTGCTCTATAAAACTTGCCACGTAGCCAGGGACGGCGGCCGTATCTTTTTTTTATGCTGGCAGATTTTCCATACACAAACTTATTTATATATAGCCAAGGGGGCGGGGCGGGGCGGGGTTGGATGTCCGACGGATGCCTTGGGCGGTTATTTTTATCACATTTTGGCGCATGCCTGCGCGCAGGCCGGGGAGGCTGCTGGCGTTTGTTTTTATGCTGAGGCTGCCAGGCAGTGGCCATTAAATCGCTGACAAGTCCGCGTGTTTGCCAGCGATGACGTCGCCGCCGCGGACCGCCACTTGTTGAGGTTGGCGGCGGGCGCTCTACTCTCGCTGGTCGCTGATGCGCAGGGCCCCCAGTTCCAGATTTAGTTCGCTGATTAAATCGTTCTTGGCCGGGCCCTGCAGGGTGAGGCCGGCAATGACCTGCTGGGCCTCCGGACAGCCCAGGCAGGCATTTCGTATGGCCAAGATGCTCCACTCGCGCATCACTGGAAAAAAGGCAAATGAATTCTAGAGAAACTCTTCCTGCTGCTTATCGGACTCACGTGGATTGCGGGCATCCATGGTGGTGCACTCGAGCAGCGTGGGCAGCAGTTGGGTGTCCAGCGCGTAGCCTTGGTTGGTTTTGTTCTCGTACAGGAGATTGGCGCAGCAGCGGACGAGCAGAGTTTTCAGTTCAAAGGAAACGCGTTTCTCGTAGCCCGCATCGATTTCTGAGGACAGCGCCACCTCCTCCAGCTTGGTCATGGGCTTGTCTAGGCCGCCGCCGTCCGGTGACTTGCCGGCCTCGACCACACAGCGCAGCAGGCTGGCAATGTTGATGAAAAGCGAGGGATCGCTAGGGAAGACGGTGGCGTACTTTTCCGAGCCGCTGGCGCTGGCTATAATGCGGAGGAGCGTGTGGACTTCCCGTGGATGGAGCTCGTGGCGCAGGGCCAGCGTCTCGCGCAGAATGCAGTCGGATTTCATTTTGAACTCCTTGGTAAAGTGCTGGAGCAGGAAGGTGTGGACGAGGCCGTTGGGACTGTCGTCGCGCAGGTACTGGGCCACATAGTCCAGGAAGCTAATGCGCTCCTCTACCGTGAGCTTGTGATAGCACAGGACACAGGCTCGGCCATTGGTGACCACAAAGATCTCGAAGAAAAAGTGCAAGTACTCAAATTTGCAGTCGGATTTCTCCTCGTTGATGGCCTGCCAGAGGCGCACGCAGGTGTGGAAGGCCAGCTGGTCGTTGATTAGCTTGGCCAAGTACAAATTGTACAGGATCATCAGGAGCACATTGTTGGCGCTGCCGAGCGGCGGCTGGGCCACGTGCTGTAGAATCTTTGGGCCGAATTTGGCCCAGATGGCGGCCTGCGCTGGCTCGTTGTTGACAATGCAATTGGCCAGGACTTGCAGTGTGAGCATGTGCACTGGGCGGTATTCTGGGTGCGTGGCATTTTCAAATACGGCGTTGTCTATGAAGGCAGCAAATCCCTCATGGTGGGCCAGGGTTTGTTGGCTGGCCGGCGATTTGGTGAGAAGCAAGCGCAGCGTTTTCAGCATTGCGGCGATTGAATCCTCATGCTCACTAACTGGCAGGCCTATAATGTGGTCCAGTAGCTGCTGTGTTTCTTCATGCTATAAAATAAGCCGTATTAATTAATAAAAACGAGTCTGAAGACAAAATATATTTACGTTTGCCATTTTTGAACGAGCGATGGGCGGTGAACAGCTGATTGATGCTTCGATGACGATAACAATCGAAATGCAGTCGTATTCGTTTTAAATTATTTAAATTTGTATTCCAAATATTTATTTTACAACTTATGTTTTATTAATTGGTTCATTCGTGTCTCTTTTATGTGATATTTGTTTTATTGCTCATAAAAGTTGCAAAATACACATATCGAAATTTAGCAGTTCTGTCTCTCGTAGGCATAGACGCCGTTGCCCAAGCAAACGCCGCGGGAGTTGTAATCACGATATCCGTTGTCCTTGATAGCCGCACCGCCATCGAAATTATAGATCAAATCGCTTGTTACATTCAAACGAAAGCCGGTGGGCAGGAGCTCAATGACGGAAGCATTGCAGTGCATCAACTGGGAGGTGATCCTATTATAGCCAGTGATGGTTAGAATTTCGCCCAATTCGGCTTTATAGCCGCAGTCACTGAGAATAGGATATACGGGGGCAGCCACAGGACCCAACAACTGGCCGTAGGATATTCCATTCACGTTGTTCCACATGTAGACATAGATTTTTTGGCCCTTGGTCATATCCGCCCCTTGGTCGGTGTCAACATGTAAATACGGCGAATTCGAGCTGTTAACAGATTTCAAAATTTATAAATTGGGCTTTGTGTTTGTCTTTGGGTACTCACAACATGCTCGTACAGTCTGGAGAAGTGGCCACTAAAGTCTGTTTAACGACTGTGGCCAAGCAGGCGGGTAATGCCAATGGCACTAGAGGCAGGGGACTCACGAGTACGCCTTGGAAAGGGTAATTCCCATAGCCGATCTCAGCAGTCGACTGGCCAACGAAAACCAGCAGAGTTACGGCAAAGAAAGAATGCATTTTCGGTTCTCTAACTGGAAACCGTTAATGGCGGCTTTTTATACCCGAAGGCAATGCCAGCGGCAACGCCAGCTGGGCAAACATGGATTGATGAGCTCAGAATTTCAATTGGCGTGTCTGAGAAAGTTTTCTTAAACATAATTAAATGTACAATTTGCTCGGTGAACGGCATTTAAACGCTGCTGGCGGAAAGTTAAATATTTTGTTTAAATATATTCGTTAAATATTTTATATCGATATCGATAACTTCTTGGAATACACAAGAATGGCCACACGACAACCCTGGTTGTGGCTGTGGCTCAGTTTTTATTGTTGTTATTTTTAGTTCACATATTCCACACGGAAGGAAGATAGGCAGACGGGCAGGAAGTAATGCCATAAACAAAGGCACCATTGCTCCCGCATAAGCCATGTCCGTGCGTGCCCTAAAGAAGCGCGAATCTCAAGTCACCAACGCTGCCAGCAGCGCAGCCGCAGCCGCTGCCGCTGCCCGCATTTCGCTCTACAAAAAGTCCACGAACCCAGCGACGTCACCCAAACGCTCATTACCCAATTCAGCCGTGACCAGCAAGCTAGCCAAACAAAAAACCACCCTAGATCGGGCCACCTACTCCGCTCCAGATCTCTCCTACACCCACATCGAAAATTATTCCAACAATCTCTTGCGCAGCAAATCCGAAGGCGACCTAAGCGCCACCAAAGAGCTCAAGAGCGGCCAAGCCAACGCCAAGTCCGAGGTTTGCCTCGAGAGCATAGCATCGCACAGCTACGGAGCCCCCGAAGGCTCCACAAGAACCACCACCAGTATGCTGGGCAATGCCTGTTCCCATCGGGACCTCACCCAATCCTCCTACTCGGCCTCACCGTCCAACCAAAGCCACAGCAAGCGCCGCATGAGCGAGTCCAGCAGCCTGGCCTACAGCCGAACCAGCGCCAGCACGAACTCCATGTTCGCCAGCCCAAATCTCTTCTCCAGCACAGTGGCTCCTGTGGATCCCAACACCGTTTTGCGTGTGCCCATTGTCGGCTATGAGGTGATGGAGGAGCGCGCCCGCTTTACGGTCTTTAAGCTGCGCGTGGAGAATCCCTCCACCCACGACTGCTGGCTGGTCATGCGTCGCTACACAGACTTCGTCCGCCTCAATGGAAAGCTGAAGCAGGCCTTCCCCCACGTCTCATTGTATCTGCCACGCAAGAAGCTTTTCGGGGACAACTTCAATGCCGTCTTCCTTGACAATCGCGTGCAGGGCCTGCAGATCTTTGTGAACTCCGTGATGGCCAAAGAGGAGCTGCGGAAATTCAAACTGGTGCGAGAATTCTTCTGTCTCGACGAGCCGCCTTCCTACTCCGAATCCATGGAGGAGTGTCGGGTGAGTCAGGCTCGAAGGAAAGTGTAGATTCCTTTTTTGAAAGACGGTTCTTGTTCCAGGCTATTTTCGAGGCCCAGGAGGAGACGATTACCCACTTGAAGTTCCAGATTCAAAGCAAAAACGACCTCATCTTGAGTCTGCAGCAGAAACTGCGCGACGAAATCCTCGAAAAGGAGCAACTCAAGTGAGTCCTCCCAATAAGAAATTTATATCAACCTTAATTTAAAACTCTGTCCTTTTTAGGAGCCTGAATGCCTGTCCCCACTGCTCGGCGGCTGGAAGCGACCAAGGCCATTAGCGCCTCCCTCAGTGCTTTAGTATTCCATTAACTGCATCACCCAAAGGTGTAAAATTTATTATACAAAAATACACATATCAAAAGTGCTTTACGGCTTCAGGAAGGTGTAGACTCCATTGCCCAGGCAAATGCCGAAAATTTCGGATCGGTACGATATATCAAAGTCATAGGCCGCCCCGCCTTCGAAAAATTCGTATTTAGAGCTTTTCAAAGACACACGAAAGCCGTTGGGCAGCAGCTCATCGATTCTCGTAGCGCAGGAAATCAATGAGTTGTTCAGAAGTTTTTGAAAGCCTGTGATGTGGATATGGTCGCCCACTTTAAGCTTTCTCTTGTGGTTTATGTGCGCTTTTTGGGTGGGCAATTCCACATCTGACTCCAACTTTGAGTAGGCTAAGTTGTCCTTTATCGTCACAGAAACGATTTTGATATTGTGGTCTGGGTCCGAAACTTCCACTAGACTAGGTGCGTCTTGGAACTGCAAGTTGGGAAAACTGCGAAGGTTGTTAGTTGTGGATGACTTTGGAGCTTGTTTTTGGGTACTTACAAGTAACGCATGCAATCTGGGAGAGAGACCACCAAATCGTTTTTTAGGACGGTGGCCGAACAGGTGGCAGTTCCAAACTCGGATGTCACGATTATGCCTTGAAATGGTAAACGTCTTCTTTGGCACTGGGCGGCCGACTGGCCAACCAAAAGCAACAATGTCACGGCAAAGATGAACTGCATTTTCGGTACTGTAACCGCCAAGGGTAGCCGGCGTCATTTTATACGCGATGGCGAAGTTAACGCCGCCAGCTGGGCAAACTCGGTCTGACGATATCAGCATTTGAATTCACGGATAAAACACAATTAAATACACAAGTAAGG
>JBAMCP010002286.1:0-13560 GCA_037075105.1 Lissocephala sabroskyi | reverse complement strand
TTCAATCTTTTCAACTTCTCCACTTCTTCCAGCTCCCTGCCATAGCTTCCTCCTTCTTCAGCTTCCCCTCTGGACTCCCCGATTTCCCCCAGCATCCACAGCTTCTCAGTCATTCTTGCTGCGACATTTGTAACCCTCGAAAAGCTGGCTGACATTTTGGCAGAGTCAACACGACCCGCAAACATGGCAGGGCCGGGCAACCTCGTCATGCTTGTGGCCGTCGTCGAGTGGCCGACCCCCGGCCAAAGTGTCATCAAGACCGCAAAGGAGTTGTTGACTGGATGGGCGGGTTGGGGGTGGAGGTGGCTGAAGTTGCGCTGAATTTATTAGCCAGCTTTTATTTATTGGCCAAGCCGCACAACTCGACGGCCTTAGGCACGTTGTCAAGTGTGTTTATCTTGGTTGCTCCCCCACACCCCACCCCCAGGCCAAAACCCACAGCAACAACAACGAAAAAAAGAGCTTTAAAACCCGAATTTATGGTTGCCACCTAAATCACACACACGCACAGCAATGGCCGCCGTGTGTGTCGCATGATTTAGTGGCAGGCCGAGAAATTCAAATTTAAATAAATTTTTTCATAGCCCCACCAAAAAAAAGACTCCGACTTCAGAGCCGAAACAACAATGAATGCCAGGCCCCGGCGAGTAAATCAAAATCTTGTCGAAATAAAACGTTTTCAAAATTGAATTCCACTTTGTCGTTCAACTTTCGGCATTGTTCGTCCCGCCGCGGGCCACGGCCGGGAGGAGGCTGCCCAAATTGAAAAACATTTGTAACGGAAATGAAAACAATTTTCCCTCTAGAGCCCCTCCAAAAAAAATATGAGAGGCCCTTGGAGACACACAAAAAAAACTCGTTGTCTCTGAATTTAAATTAAGAAATTTATCTTTTATCTTATTCCCCCCAACAAACCAATTTTTCGGCTGTGTGTTTCTTTTGTTGGCAGCTCTCTCACCTTTTTTGGGGGTTGAGTCAAGAATTCCCCAACTTCTGACTGATTTTATCGCCGGGAATTGCTTTCCTTTCTTACATTCCCCGCCTGTCGCTTTCGTTTATATTTTGTCCGATTTTGAAAACAAGTCGGGTCCATAATTCTGGAGATTTATTTTTTTGCGGGCTTTGTTTTAGACGATTGAGTGAATTTATTTCATATTTCAGAGATTTGCAGCAATTTCTGGGATGATTTTTATGGCTGCTTTCATGGCTAATAAAAATTTGCATATTGCTAATTTTCAAGTATTTCCAGTCGAACTGAAATTTACAGAAATCATTTGCATACAAAATTACGTCTCTGGCTTTTTATGAAACATCCTAAATTAGTTGATATTTAGAAGTCAATAAAATAAATCCTCCCCTACCGCCTGAGAGACTCTGCTCTGAGTGAAAAAATAAAACGCCCATTAGTCATTCGGTTTGGCGCTTTAAGGCGGCAATATTTTCACAGTTTTTATCGATTTTCATTGTCTTTGTTGGCGCGGCGCTTTGTTCGCATTTTCGGGCCATCCCATAAAATGGGAAAATTATGTGCTAATGGTCAACAATTTAGCTGCGATTTGTTCTAAATGCCGGCGAGTCTACATTTGCATTTAAACGCAGAAATCGAAAGTGTCGGGGCTCCCAAAATATCCCAAATGGTGTCTAAGGTCAACGATGATGGGCCAATTAAATAATATAATGGTCAATATCAAAGATTAATGGAATCGACAGAGGGATTTCGGCGAAGAGATTCTATTTCTAGGCCTACAGAGGTAAACTTGGGGGATTTATAATCCCAAATCCCAAACTTCTTATATAGGAAATATTTGATTCTTAAAAAACAGCCCATCGTCTGTTTGGATTCCGCTTATTTGGGATTTCTTGGGAGCTTGAATCGGCTCACCAAAAATGGTTCTATTTGGGTTCTTATGATGTTTGGATCAGCTATGATATAAGCCATTTTTGGAGTACGAGAACCTGTTTTAAATTAGGGAAATCTTTAGTGTTTTCTTTGGGGAAAAAAGAGTGGAAAATATTTCGATTATAATGAAAGAATTCTTGGGACTTTTAAAAAGCTATTGATGGCCTACAAAGCGTCTTTCTTTGGTTAAATATTCTTCTTTTATGGAGAGGAATTTTAAGTCGTTCAATAGGAAGAATATCACCGTTCCCATAATAGAATATACCGATATTTTATGCACTCAATAGAAGTACGAATTTTCAAGAAATTAAAGACCCAAAATTCAACAATTTCCTAAAATATTTTCCAAGCCCTTTCAACACTTTTTAATCCACAAAAAATCATTGGTTCTCTAGCAATATTCTAATCCGAAAATTTCCCTTTTCTCATCCTCTTCAAAAGGGTTCTAGACTCTCCAAAACATAAATCCTCGAATTGCCCTCTTGACCCTCAGAACTTTCCATTCCTTTTTCATTTCTGAATTTTCATTTTCACTTTCATTTCGAATTACAGAAGACGAAGTCCCCCCCATGAAATGTGAGAAGATTCACAACAGATGCGAAAAATCTCCTCCCACAGGATAAACGGGCTGGACAGACGGCAAGAGAAATGGGAATTGTAAATTCAAAACGCGTTTAGGTGAGCACATTTGAGAAATTTTGGAATATTTATGACAGAAAGAGACAAAATGAAATAATGAAATTGAGGCGAAAAGGAGTCGCCGCCCGGCAACAGCAGGGGCAAGGATATGACCCACCAACCGACTGGCCGACTGACCGGAATTTTGGCCCTTAATTTGCGCCATGTGTGCCGGCGGCCCGAAGGGTTCCCTGTGCCCTGTCCTGGGCATTTTTTCCTGGGCACAAAAAAACGAGATAGAGACAGAAACTTTTGGGGGAAGCCGCTGGCCGTTGGACTGACCGACCAACTCATTTGCATATGGCCAACGGTGAACCAGAGAAAGTGCTGGTACGAGTGTGAAATTGGGTGTGTGCGTGTGTCTTTTTTTTTTTTTTTGTAATTAACAACTGAATTTTTGAAAGAATTTTTGTGCGCCATTATAACCTTTTGACCTTTGCTGCTAGTGGTGGTGGTTGTAGGCCGGGCGGCCATCCTAATTAAATGATTTACGGGCGCGCATATTTCACTTTTTGGTTATCAGCCGGCGTCGGCGCCGGCGCATCGCCCAGCGCCCCGCCTCCCATGCAAATAACCCACATGGGCGGCCACGCGGCCCGCATGCACAGAGAAAAAAGTAACAAACGAAATCCACAACGATCCACAAAGATCCACAAAGATCCGCTGCCCACAACAAAGCAAATGGGAGAAGAGAAGTGCCAAAAAGAAAAGAAAAGAAGACGACAAAAACTCACCCTTATTTTCGGCTGGCGGCGTTGTTGTTGCTGTTTTGTCGCGAACCGAACGCGAAGGGCCGCGCGGGGAGGGGGAAGCTTCAAATTTACACGCGCTTGCAGTCCGCCAGCGAAAAAAGCACTAATACACTTGCAATTTCGTCACACGCACGCGGTTAATGCGCAGTTTCTTTGCAGTTTCTTGGGCAGCCTGTGGGGCGTTTGTTTGATGGTTTTCCTTTGAGATTTTCACTTGCACTTGGGTCCCACACATTTCCCCATGGCTGGACGTAATTTTCATAATTTTTCCGGCACTTTAAACGATCAAAATCAAAACTTTCCACGGAACGCACGCGGAGGCCCTTGCAGTTTTTCGCACGCTCCGGCAAATGTGAGTTCGAATTTTCACACTGCATGTGCTTTTGATCTTCGAATTCGAAGTTGCGGGTGGTCGGCTCACGATCGTGCGGGGCCAAAGAGACAAACGAGGCTTCGGTCAACTTCGTTTTGTTCTAGTTTCTCTCTCTGTAGGTCGGCGGCTTCTATTTCGACAGCTTAGTGAGAGATTTATGGGTTCCCCTCTCCCCCCTCCACCCATCGCCAGGAGAGCATACAAATTTGCCGTTTTGCATTTCGGTGCTCGTGAATCATGAAGCGCCCACCACGGACAGTGGGCCGAGAGCCCGTCAACCGCAAACGAAAAGGGCCATAAAGTTGGGTTTTATGGTTTTTGAGCCACTGTGCGCGGTGTTGTTTTGACTAAACGAAAATTTATGCAGTTTTCATTGAGCTACAAAACAGCACTTGGAAAATCCATTGCCGTCGTTGGTGGTGGGCAGGGCCGAAAGTGTTTTATGGCCCTCAAGTGGCCATTTCGGTACAAGCCCACCAAGGACCCTGAATACAGATGAGCGCAGGCGAATCCGTCAGCCGTCCGCCGACTGATTTATCCTCTCCCCGGCCACTGACCTCTCAGCCGGCTGCCGGCCGAAAACCCTAAGAAGTTCAAAGTCAAAAAGTCAATTACACTGACCGACATATGGCCGCCCCCCACCCCCGCGTACAGCACCTAAAAATAACCACGAATCGTCGTCGAGTGGAAATCTCGTTAAAACTCAATAACAGCGGCCATTAAATGTGCCTGAAAATGAATTGAAAACGACGACCCCCGGGCCCCCGCCACTTGAAATGCAGTCGAGAACTCTTGAAACGCATTCCATATCTGACCTGGGGGTGGGGGGAGCGAACCGGAGTTCAATGGCTTTTATGCATTTTTGATTGAATAATCAGATGAAAAACTCAATCAGCTGCTACGGGCAAATTAAAGGGGGAAAAAAACAAACCCTAAGTGGTTAGCAAGGGAGAGAGAGAAAAAAATAGAGAATGGATGGAGGAAATCAGGAGAGCAAGACTGAAAATGGTTCCAGTTTCCTATAAAGGAAATTAAAGAATTAAATTTTAGGATCATATAATCTTTCGACTTTAGAATAGAAAGCTAAAAGAGAAATTATAATGGCTTCTCCGAAATCCCAAGAATATCTTAAATGGTTCCAAAAAAAAATAGGAATTTAATTCCAAAATCTTGTTAAAGACTCAAATTCGAGGATTAAAGAGTCTTTCAACTTTAAAATTGAAGACTGAAAAATAAATAATATAAGCTTCTCCGAAATCTCAAGAAAATCTTCAATGGAACCACAGAAATGGGTAATTTAATTCCAAAATCTTGTTAAAGACTCAAAATTGAGGATCCGTTGATCCGTTGATTTTTGAATTGAAGACTTAAATAGAAATTATAATAGCTTCTCTTAAATCTCAAGAATATCTTAAATTGAACCACAGAAAAAACACCCAAAGGCTCCTGAAAAAAGAAAGCAAACTTTAGGAATTCTTGAGATATCTTTCCTACGGAATATAAAGACAAATCTTGGAATTTCTTAGCTGCTACAAAACTTCAGATTAATAGTTCCTTAAATTTAAAAATCATAAGACAAAAAAGCGTAGATTTTATATCTTAAATTTTCTAATCTATTGCAAACAGAACTATTATTAAATAATAAAATTCCTTAACGATTGAAAACCCAACAATAATTGAATTAAAATATTCTAAACTCGAACTGAGATTCCCGAAACTTCCCCTCTTTCCAGTTTTTCCCCTCCAGCTGGCGGCTCGCCCCGCTGCCCCTTGGAACGGAACAAATTTCAGTTCGAGTTTCTTTGGATTTTCGGGAAACCGAAACAACTTAATTAAAATTTCATGGACACCCAGCAGGAGAGGTGGGGGCAGGGGGAAGGGAGTTCCCTTTGAGAACCCGGAAGATCGTTCAAATACTTTTATTCAAGTTTAATGCAAAGTCGGCTGGGCCGCGCTCTCGATGAAGTCGTCAGCGGAATGGACCGTGGATTAATTCCGATTTCACGCAGTCTTTTCACAAAAAAGGAAAATGAAGTGAGCTGCGATTCGGGGGAACAACCGTGGCGACCTTGCCAACGCCGCCAGCTGCCCTTCACCACAAAACTGCCGAGAGACAAAGGCCCCGGGGGCACCCCCGGGAGATCGTCTTCCATTGGTGATGATGATGAGCGGCGGCAACCCCTGCCAGGCAGCCGCTGGCCGGGGGAGGGTTGCCGCCGCTCTATAAAAATGAGTTACGAGCTCTGCCATTTTAAATTAAAATAGCAGGCAGCCATGCTGGCTGGGCCAGGGAATAAAGAAGCAGAGCATTGACGGCCCAAAAAAAAGGTCAAAGGGCAAATCAACCCCTAAGGACGACGTGGACGGGAGGATGGGCCTGCTCGACGGTCATGTTGACAGAAGTAAATCTTTTGAATTATCGCATTAAAATGCCACATTCTCATAGATTCCAGCCGACGGGACGACGGACTCTTCTGGAGATGAAGTCGTAAATTTTGACCAGGGAGACGTCGCGTCGCTTGGGTCTTCAAAAAAGGATTCCCTTTTTTTCCCTGGAAGACTTCTTTTCTGTGCTTTGATTGTTTAAAAAATCTTCTACACTTTTTTTTCGGTTCGGAGTTTGTTTTTCATTATCAAGATCATTTAGAGAGTTCATTTTAAAAAAGAGCAGAGAAATTCTGAAAGGAGCGTTACTGTGGTTTTTAGGATCTCGACATTGAAGAGTTTTTAGGTGAACCCTATTATATTTTTGAATTTAATTCGAGTACTTCAAAGTAAAGAAGAAGACGATAAATAAAGAGCAACAAAAGTTGAATATTTTTCTTAGAGAATTTCAGCCAAGTTCCTAATCAAAGTCTCTCCAAAAATTCTATATAAATATTAGAAATCAGATAGCCGAATAATAACCGAAATAAACAGACAGTTCTCTCAGACTTTGTGGCAACCAAGAAGCCAAAAATCCTCATTGAATCTTAAGATCTTTAAACAGAGTTCAGAGTTCTTTAAGGAAACTTAATTCCTCTTTAAAGCAATTCCAAAAAATCCCCAAAAACCCACCCAAATGTCCACCCCAAATTGCGTAATCGACCGACAAACTTAATCTTTCCCAAAAAATTTTCCTATTCAGAAAATTCTGCCCCCCAAAAATTCAACGACCGCCTGGCAAGCCCAGAAAAATCCTACACAAGAAAAATCACTCAACTCGAATGAGCCAAGCCCATTTTTCTGCCCCAAAACGAAGCCAAACTAAAAGAGCAACAAAAAAAAAAACACCCAGAGACCCGGAAAGTTGCTCATTTTGATGAATTCGAGTCGATGAGTCGCCGCCGGAGCCGCTCACCGGATTCGCTTCTTGATGAACTGGCTGTGTTTGTATGAGAGTGCGTGTGTGTGTGTGTGTGAGTGTGTGTATTTGGTTGGCGCGCTCAACCACCGCAAACATTCCCAGTTGAGACGCGCAGCGGCGCAGACGTCGCACGGCAGCCAACGGCAGGAAAAGTCAAACAAGCCGACCAAAAAATTAAATTAAATTATTTAAAAAAAATTAAGTGAGCAAAAATTCTAAGAAAACAAAAGAAAATATTTAATTTGTTGGATTATTCCCGGGCCGCCACGCCCCTTAAAATGCCATTGGCCCAGCCCACTCGCTGGTTGCAGTTGCAGTTCGCCAGGTGGCAGCAAATGCACGCGCGCCATCTGGTGGCCAATGAGGGTCGCCGGGGTTTTAGAGTCTCTGGGCAGTTTGGCAGCCACTGTCACTCCTTTTCTGGAGTTGCACAAAATCCACCCGAAATTCATACAAAACTGTAGAGAATTTGGCCCGCTTTTCAGCACAAAATTGTAGTCTATTGGGTTGAAGATCCTTGGGGAAAAAGAGTGGGTGGGTTCAGTTTCCTGTTCTTTCGAAGTTTCCAATTTTTATTTGCCCATCTCGATAATTCTGAAGTGGCCATAAAAATCAACACCAAATGAGGTGAGGCCATTCAAACAAGCAGAAACCCTAAAACCAAATCAGAGCAATCAGCAGCCGAGGGGCGGGGAAGAGGAAAAACATGAAAATCATCTTTTCAACGTGGCGAATTCGCGGCAAACGCCGCCCGCAGAGGGTTAAGGGGGCCGAGGCAGAGCTTGTGGGCGGTTTTGACGAGGGGCGGGCGAGGCGGTCTTGTTGCATTTGACTTGGGTGTACTTGCCACGCGATGCGGCCTGTGGCCGGCGCAATGGCCGGCCGGCCGGGCCAGTTTCCAGGCCCAAAATCAACTGGTTTTAACCCCTGAAACGCCCCGCACTTCTTATCCTCGTTGGCCGGCCACAGAAATGGCAGAAATATGAAAAACGAACTTCGCGGCCCCGCCGACAATTGAAGGCAAATCAAACCTCCTCCCTGGGAAAATGTTTTGGGCTTAACTGTACTGCCGTCCGTAAATCGCACTTTTGATTTTTACTGCCCGTAAAATAATCGTAAATGTCGCCGGTTATTGCGACCGAAAGTGCCCATTTCGGGTGCGGGGACTTCAGAAATTTCGCTCAGTGCAGGCGACGTGCTGCCACTGCACAAACAGACAGGCCACCCCCCGCTCACCCGCTAAGCTTGGCTGGGTTGCCATTGCACTTGTTGTTTTTAATAAGACCAACCGACCCTCCTGCCCGGCTGCCCCTCTCGACTTGTCTGACTGCCTGGCTGGCTGGTCCTTTTGATGTTTCGATTGAGTTCGGAGTTCGCGTTCGGCAAACTGGTTGGGGGGCAGGCGGCTCTTGAACGGCTTAAGTTTATGGGCAATTCGGTTCGTTCCCGTTTCGCTTTTGGCCTGGCCAAGTTCGGGCTCCTTGAGCATTTCACCCATTTACCTTTTTGCGCTTGAAATTCTCTCACATCTTCGCTGCTGACGCAACTGGTTGGCTTTCCCCTGCCGTCTTCGCGGTTGCTTCTCTTTGGGGATCCATTGAATTTTTCGTATTTGATTTTATTGTTATGATTTCAATTGTGTTTTCTTCTTCTTTCGTTTCTTGTTTTCTTTGCTTCGCTCGGCAAATGTAAACACTGGAAATTTTGCGGACCACAACCGCGTGGGGGGGATCTCAAATTTTTATCGTCCCACAGCCAAAGTGAAGAGGTCAAAAGCAGTTAACTAACGGTGCTTTTCTTTCATGGCCACAAAGACAATGCGGAAAACACAGAAGCCAAAATGGTCAAGAAGGCTTGGAGGTGTTTTGGGAATAGAAAGAATCTCGGGGAATAAATGAAGCTTAGGAACTTGAGAAGAGAATTAAGGGAAATTTAAAGAGCTCGACTCGGAAATCTTGGAGGAGTTCTGTTCTTTCCTTTCCTTTCTAAAATTGCTGGCTGTATTGTGCCCGCCATTTCTCCAGCGACTTTCACAACGAAACGCCCCGAAATCTCACCCCGAAACAATTAATTGTGATCCTAAACGATCCTGGTAATCGGCGAAGGCCACACCGAAATGATCGCCGTTAAATTGTCGAGATTTGTAGGAAAACCAAACCAATTCATAAATCATAAAAATCTGTCATAAAAAAAATTATTACCTTGTCCTTTCAACAAAGTCCTCGACTATAAAAAAAAGCAAAGCGATGCTCGTGACCTCGCCGGATTTGTTTTGACTCGACTTGTTATCTCCTTGGCCGGGACACCTCAGAAACAAGGACCAAACTGCCTGATCGCGGCCTTTGTTGGCCGCTCGGCTCGATTATTGCCGCTCGGGCAATAAATCATAAACATTTTTTCATATTTCTGCGTCGCCAGGACGACGATCGTTTGCGGCTGCCCGGGCTCTCAGGCGGCGATCGCGCCCTCGGCCATCTGATAGCAAAAACCACCGGCAGGGCCAACAATTGCCCAATTGCCCGGGGCGAGACAAAAGGGCCAACAACACGAACTTTCTCTTTTCCGGGCCAAGACGGCCCAAGTCCGTCCGACTGGAAGAGGATTTTGGAAAGATTTTTTGATTTATTTCTTAAAGAATTTTCATACGAAGGCGCCAGGAAATGAGAAATCTCTGGAATACTTGAGGTTCGTTGAGATCTTTTAAAAAAAGGAAAAGGTTCAGCCGAAAAAGAGTCTAAGATCCTCAATACTTCTTTCTCTAAGAAAGCTCTTTGGAATTTTTTAAGCCACCTCAAACTTAGAGTCCTAGTTTCCTTGAGTGTCTAAGAATGAAAAGGAAACTCGTCAAAGACTTCGCTGGCTTGTTTGAAGATCAGGGATTAAAGACATCAAATTCTGTCTTATTAATGTGGAGGAGACTTCAGCAATCTTCCAACTCTCTAAACTCCTTGATTCATTCCTAAAAACCTTTCTAAACCAAAAACCTCTTTAATACTTTCCCTGAAGACTAAACGATACTTTTCTTTCTTTCTTTACAGACGGCCAGCCTGATTCCCTTTCCCAGCCTCCGGAGATTCCCTTCCTCTCTGTTTCTCTCATTGGATGCGCTCATTTCGGGGCTGTACTTTTTGTGATCTCTGCGAACGACATGATTTACTAGAAGCAGATGATTTAATGTAACCGCAGCCGGAGTCAGAGCCGGAGGCACTTAAGTTCCTAACCCTCTGAGCTGAAGGAGGAGAGACTACAGGCCCCTGGCATATGTTTCAATTGAAGCGTCAAGCGACAAGAAGCGACCATCTTGAAAACCGAGACGAGGCCCAAAAAGAACTCAAAGAGAGCGGGGAAATTTGAGGTTACGGAGAAGAGAAGATTTCTTCCCTTTCAGCGGGTCTATAAAACCAAATGGCCATGTTAAGGAAGCTGGGCGAATGTAAATCAGAGAAGTAACGAGCCAGCCAACGAACCTGGCCAATCCGCGCAGTCACAACAAATCGTTAAAATGCTATAAAAAATCCATATGCACAGCCAGCCGGGAGAAGGGGAAGGAAAAGCAAATGCAGTCTAATAAAATTTTACCACCATTTCCTCGAAACTAACGAGGCACCGCGAAGCAGCCAACGCCTCCTTCATCCCACAATCACAATAATTATGGCGCATACGTCACGGAACTTGAGTTTTTATATCTTTTATATTGATTGTCATCATGTCACACTAACAGATCGTAAAAGAGTCGTAAAAACCACGACGACAGCAGCGCCGCCGCTGCCTTGAGTGAGTTTCGGACGGAAGTCGAGTGAGATTTTGCTTAAGGATCAGGATCAACAGAAGGGGCGAGTTGAGTGGCGTTAAGTCGTAAAAAAGAAGAACAACAAAACAAAACGGTAATAAAATCTTCCTCTCTGTTAACCGCAATTTGTTTATAGAGTTGTAAAAACGACACTGACCCCCCCGAGGCCCCTTGGAATTTAATTGTTGTGTTTTACGAGTTTGCGGCTAATAAAATTGAAATTTACGACAATTTAAGTGATTCAATTTTTGGGGCACGCCAAGGTGAACTGCGTGGATTCGCTGGCTTTGCATATTTCATTCGCCTCTCCGCCTCTTTGATGACTTAATCCACCACAACTACCGGGCCGGGGTCACAAGTCAAAGACACTCGAGTCCGGCTGTGGGAAACCCGCCAATGAAGTCATTCGTTTCGCTTACCTGAACCCCTTGACTGGTTGCGCCGGCCCGGCCTGGCAATTCATCAGACAATCGGCAGCATTTGCATGCCGCTACCCAAAAATAAAAGGTGGCCCTGGTCAATTCACAGCGGTCGTTGGTTTGTCGGTCGTCCTTTGGCTAATTGAGCGCTTTGGCTTGCCTACTTGTTGGTTGGCTGGTTGGCCCCGATTATCCGGCTAGGCTGGCTTAAATGGAATCCTTTTTCACTTTCCTTGGCCAAGTGCTTGCGAAAACGTGCAAAGTGGGTGTAAACGGATCGAAATGATGATTGTTTATTGTAATTTTTATGACTGTTTTGCACACAAGCCGCCGCCGACCGGCCGACGGGCTGACTGGCGGGCGAAGGCGATGATTGCAGTCCACGGGGGTGTTATGGCCCAAGGGACGGAAGAGGCGGCTAGTTGAGTTGATGCAATGATTGCTGTGGCCGGAGGACTTTCCCTTTGGCCTCTAAGCGAAACGGGGTGACGAACTGCCAACTTTCTAATTGAGCCATTCAAAAGATAAGCAAGGGCGTCAATGCTGATTGAATATTTCCCCCAAAGTCTTGGAAACTCAAAAGATTTCTCCAAGCAGCTAAAAACCGCCCCCACAAACGAGCCTGAAAAAGGCTTAAAGCAAAGCCCAAAGCAGGTTTTTAAATTATTAATTAAGCTGCAGACCCTGAAGAAATTTTCTTGATTTTAGGGGAATTTTTAAAACACTAAAAACAGGCGAGGAATTTTTTGCGGCGCGGCGAGGGCAGAATGCCAGGCCGCCAGCTTAGAGAACTCTTCATTAAATGGACACGCAAGGAACTGAGGGAGTGGCTAATATTTTTAATGAAATCTATAAAACTTCAAGTAATTTTAGAGATTTTATAGGAATTTTTAAAGCGCCCAATAGATATAAGGATTTTTGTATTCAAAAGGCCCAAGGAAAGGAAAAAGAGACTATTTTTGTTAGACGATTTAAATAAAAAAGTAACGCTCCAAAATCTTCCCTTTAATTTTCCTAAATTCTGTAAGTTCTCTAGATATTTTTGGAGTTTTAGGAGATTTTTTTGACGGCCCCAAACCCAGCAAATATTTAAGGGGAAAGAAGAGAACTCATATTGTTTGTAGGCTTCGTGGAACTTTCCCGGCCCACACCTGGCAATTGTAGTTGGCTTGATTTGGTGGGCGGCTGCCAAAACACGCACCCATTAACCGCTTGCAATTCATTTCCCCGCGTCCAACCAAACAAAAAAACCAACCAACTGGTTTCGCGGACGGCGGCCAGTTGGCGGCGGGTGTGCGGCAAACCAGGACGGGGCATAAATTAAGCCAACGTTTATGAAATGGCGCTGGGGGGCGTTATGATGCATTTTTAATTGACGTTCATTTGGGAAGGAAGCCGACGAGAAGGCGAATCGCTTCAATTCAATTATGCGCCCCCATGACGAACAATCGCAGTGGCAAGACGACCCCGACGCGCCGTTGCCGCTGCCGTTGCAGTTGCAGTTGCAGTCAGAGTCGCGCTTTTGCCCATAAAAGGCTGGCTTGCCAGCGGTTTTGGGCCAAATTGCCACTTTGTGTGCAAATTTGAATTGTGGAAAATGCTGGAAATGCCGGGCATTAAAATGAAAATAGCCAAAGGCTCCCCTTGCCGTTTGCGTATCGCGACGCGCAAATCTTTCGTTGGCCAAGCGCGTGGCATTCGCCTGGTGGCGATTGCCCTGCCCCACCTACGGGCTGCCACCTCCCACGTTGGTGGTGGCAACTCTGCCCGCCCAATTGTTGCACATGCAACGGTCGACCGACTGCCGGTCGCCCCATCAACTCGTCAACGCGACTCATTAATTCATCAAATCAATTCAGGTGCCCCCACACCCGCGCCCCCCGCTGATATCCTCACGATTTATACGCCGTTCGTCTGTCGTCGTCGTCGGTTGAGGAGTCTTAATTGGTTTCGTTTCTTTGGCTTCATCGCCTGTCGCCGTTTCTATTTCGGATTGCATAAAATAAACGTTAGAAAACGTGTTTTCGCTTAATTGGAAAATTTGTATGTGTCTCTTTCGTCGATTTCGTGCCCCCCTCTCCCATTCAAATGAAGACAAGTGACCATTTAATCCTCCCCTGGCAGTTTGAATGCAAACCAAATAAACGCCAACCGAAGGCCATCAATTCCCCAAAAATCTCCCCAAGAAACGCACAGCCCCAAAAGGAAGTCAGGACGACTGAGAGAACAAAATTCTACCCAGAAGATTAACCGATTCGATTTAATTTGATCTTGGGAAATTATAAGTTCGATTTTCTATCTT
>JBAMCP010002285.1:0-13579 GCA_037075105.1 Lissocephala sabroskyi | reverse complement strand
TTCTTTTTTTCATTTGCTAAAATATTTCTTTCGTTTTTTTGCGTTTCCAATTTTTTTTCCTTTTAGCAAACTTTAATTTTGTTGTAATTGTTGTTGTATCGGTTTCGTATTTCTAGGCGTATTTGTATCGCGCGTATGTGTGTGTGTTGGTGTGTGTGAGAGTGTGTTTCATATACATTTACATATATATATTTAAATATATAAAGAATTAGTTTTGCTTTTCTTTTTTGCTGTTTAATATTTTGTAGTTTTATAATTTTTAAAATCATCAAAGTGCGCGAACTTCGCAGGTTCCTCTTCCATTTTTTTTTTTTTTGTGGTTTTTCTTTTTTTTTTAATTGAATGCTTTTTATTTTAGCTAATAGAATTCGTAATTAAATTTGAATAATGTTTCTCCGGGGAGCCTGTGCAACACACACGCTTATCTATAGGTCTTCCGAGCGAGGGAGGCTGGGGGCGTGTCAGGGTTTTACAAACTATACATGAATCGAGATGATATAGAGAAAGAGTGGGAGGGGCGGGGGGCGTGGCTTAAAAATGATTTGATGCTTTTAAAATTTTATATATTTTTCTGCTCGTTTATTCTCATTAATGATAACTATTGTGAACATGTGTGTGTGTGAGTGCTGGAGCGGGGGTGGGGTGTGCATTTTCATATGTGTGTGTGTGTGTGTGAATGCACGTGTGTGGTGTGTGTGGGTGTTTGCGTTGCGCACAGACAGTTTCTCTTTCACATTTCGCTGTTCCTATATCATTATAATCATATAGTTATCCTCGATTTCTGGTTATTTTCTATTGGGGGTGTTGATTTTCTGTGTTTCTTATTTTTGGGGACGATTTTTTTGGGGGGTGTGAAGGCTCCTCTCGCTGTTTTTTGTGTTTTATAAGTTTTGTTGTTTTTTATTTGCTGGTTTTAAAATTTTCGAAAATCGCCAGGCCGACGACGCGAGCGCCACGGAGGCTGGGGCGACGCTTCCATTAGCCTTGCTCAGTTGCCCCACCAGTCGGGGGCCGAACTGGCATGCGAGCTGCCGCCGCCATAAGAACCGCCATAGGATCCGCCACCGCCGCTGAAATAACCGCCGCCGCCGCCGCCGGAATTTCCACCTAAACAAAAACAAACATTAGAATTCTGTTGGCCAAGGGAAAACGGAGCAACTATTGGGCACTCACCAAACTTACCGTACGAATTGCCATTGCTGCGGTAACTGCCGCCGCCGCCACCGCCGCCAGAGCCAGAGCCGCCGGAGCGACCGCCTCCGCCGCCACCACCGCCGCCGCCGCTGCGACCGCCGCCGCCAGAAGTCTGACGGTAATCGCGGGAGCCAAAGCCACCGCCATAGCGCGAGCCGCCACCGCCGCCGCGGCGTTTGGCGCCGCCATGCCCGCGATCCGAGGACAACATCTCCTCGAGGAACCCGGGAATATTCTGCTTGGTCTCGATGAGCAGCTCCAGCAGATCCGAGCAAATGTTGCGGTTCTTGTCGTTGAAGAACGAGGTCGCCACTCCCAGGTTGCCCATGCGGCCGGTACGGCCAATGCGGTGCACGTATTCCTCGACATCCGAGGGCAAATCAAAGTTGATGACATGCTTAACGTGTGGAATGTCCAGGCCACGGGCGGCCACTGCAGTGGCCACGAGAATGGGGCAGTCCCCGGAACGGAAGCAGCGCAGGGCCTCCTCGCGCTCCTCTTGGGTACGATCGCCGTGTATGCTGGTAACCGGATGATTGCACTGATATAGAAACTCTTCCAACGAATCGGCTCCCTTTTTGGTCTCAACAAAGATGAGGATGAGATTGTCCTTGCAATACTCGGGGCCGTCGCGAATGGACGACAGTAGATCCAAGAGATACGAGCGCTTGTCCTGCTCGTATACCCACAAAATGGTCTGGGTAATGTTCTCCGAGGTGGAGCCCACGCGTCCCACGGCCAAGAAGATGTAGTTGTTGAGAAAATCGGAGGCCAATTCCTGTATCTGCTTAGGGAATGTGGCCGAGAACATCAGAGTTTGCCGCTGGCCGGTCGGCGGCATGTTCAGCTGCTCGACAATGCGCCGGATCTGGGGCTCGAAGCCCATGTCCAACATGCGATCGGCCTCGTCCAGGACCAGGAAGCGTATGCACTCCAGGCCGACCTTGCCGCGCGTAATCATGTCCTCGAGACGCCCGGGAGTGGCCACAATCAGATGGCAACCGCGGTCCAATTCGCGCATCTGCTCGATTGTATTGTTGCCGCCGTATAAAACAGCCGGGCGCATGCGCGAGCGGTAGGCAAACTTCTTGGCCTCCTCGAAGATTTGGGTGGCCAGCTCACGGGTCGGTGCCAGCACCAGACCGAGGGGATACTGCTTGCGTCGGCTGTACTGGCGGTTGCTCTGGGGTGGCGGGGAAATGCCATGCTCGTACATCTGGTTCAAAATGGGCAGCAGGAAGGCTGCTGTCTTGCCAGATCCGGTCTGGGCGCAGGCCATGAGGTCGCGACCACTGATGATGATCGGAATGGCGTACTTTTGGACCGGAGTCGGTTTGTCGTAGCGTGCCAAGTTCACGTTGTTGCGAATGATTTCGGTCAGCTGCAAGTCATCGAAGGATGTGATATGGGGCGGGACATTCTGGCCCGTCGCCTCCACGGGTATATCCTCGTATTTGTCAAAATTGATGCCGGTGTTGCCGACACCGAAGAGGACTTGCTCCAGGCGTTCGTCGCGTGCGCCCAGTTTTGTGAAATCGGTGTTGCCGCCGCCGCCCTCCTTCCAGCGGCTGTTGTAGCCGCCGCCGCCTCTGTTGTAGTTTCTGTTGCCGCCAGGGCCGCCGGATTGGCCGCCTTCCACGCCGCCTTCGAAGCCGGCGCCGGCTTCGTTGGGACGGCGCTCGGGCTCCTGCCAGCGGTCGTTGCGTGGCTGTTGCTGACCATCCTCGGGATGCTCGTTGAGGCCGTTGCCGCTGCCACCGCCTGCGCCTGCGGCAGGACCGCCGCCACCGCCGCGGAACGATGGGCCGCGGCGATCATTGTAGCGTTGGTTTGGGCCGCGATTGCCGCGGTTCCAGTCTTCGCCGCCGCGACGGGAATCGAAATCACCTGGACACCACACAACAGACGGACGAATCAGACAAAGCCCATGAGTGACAAAAGGATTTCCACTTACCGTTAAAGTTGTCCTCGTAGCGATTGTTGCCGCCACCGCGACGTCCGCCGCCACCAAAGCTACCGTACTCGCCGCTTTGACGATTATAGCCGCGATTGCCGCCGCGATCGCCGCCCCTGCGAAAATCACCGCCCCGTTGTTGCTGCTGCTGTTGCTGATCCCTGCTGTCGGGACGTGGGCCGCCTCTGGCGTCGAATCCCTGGCCGCCTTGTCCCTGGTTATCGATATCAGCGTTGTTGTTGCCACCACCACCTCTCAGATGCGGGGGCACATAGACGCCACCGGTGACCGAATTACTGGAAGTCTTGGTTGTTATGGGGCTGCTATAGTTAGCAGTGCCGCCATTCAAGTCCAGACCAGCAATCTGAAACGAAACAACAGCAACATTAGCAATGTGACAAAAAACAGTCTTCCTCCCTCCGCCCACTCGCGTTGGAGAGTTGCCAGAAAATCTGGCGATTCTCAAGTTCAACGATTTCTATTAACAATCGATGACTGGCCGGCCAGCCCTCCCGGCCCCCCTCAGCCTTGCCACCTTTCGTTTTCAGGTCGTCCGTCGGTTCGTGATGGTAACTTGTTTTTTTTTTCGTCTTTATAAACAAAAGAAAAAATCCGAATTCACGAATTTCTGGAGGAGTAGAGAAAGCGCGATAGGCAGAATTTCTGCTGACGGTGACCGGCCGAAAGCCGCTTGGCAACATGCTATTTTTTTATTTTCACAGCGTCACGAACTCACACACACACACACACGCGTACACTTAGCGGGCGCGAAGGCAGCATAAACAGCCGAAGAGGCGCAACTAGTTTTATGTTTGGAACGCGCCACACACACACACACGCAGCAACACCCACAATGGCCTAGCAACAACAACAAGAGCAGCATCCGAACTGAGTGGGGGGAAGGCTTATTCATGCCATGAACTGAACTTTGCCCCCGTTGCCATCTCCTACTTGCCGGAGGAGAAAAGAAGGAAACGATTTTCACGCTTTCCTCGGTTAACAGTTGCTGAGTGGGACCTGGCACAGGGTGATTCAGGTGTCGAAAAATATTTACTTATATAAATTAGCCAAAATCATATTAATATTTTAATATTTGCCGATTTATATGAATCGAAATTTTTCGGGGAAATTTCAGAGTCCCCCTAATTCGATTGGAGGCCTGTGTGGGCTGTTGGCAACCCTGGCGACTGCACATGTGCGCGTGAGAGCGAGAGAGAAGACTTTCGACTGACTCAGTCACTCTCGCATTCAACTTCAGGGTTTAGAATTGCGGCATTTAATACACGGACACACACACACACACACACACAACACATGTCAAATTGGAGGTAAAGCAGAATTACATAGAAAAGAAATCACAAATAAGAAAAAACCCACACACACAAACGTAGCGAAAATACTGCATGGCCATTTACCGATTTGGCGTTAAAATGTTATGAAATCAATAAATTTCTCGTTCAATAAACCGTGCGGCGGCCGCCAGAGCATCACACACACACACATACAATATACGTAGATATGTAGAAATGAATTTCTCGATATACATACAGCACATGCATTAGATTCCTACCCCCACACCCCAGCCCGATAGCGGACAATCATCGCCACCACCACCACCATTACAATCGCCATCGTCATCGTCATCACCCCCATCGGGAGCGATCGGTTGGCTGGTTGTACTTACTTGCTGCTCTAGACCTGTGCCATTTTGGTTAATAGCATTACTCATATTATCCTCCAATCAGTTGCTTGTATTTTCTTGCTTTCCGTTTAGGAAAATTTTTACAATTGTTCTCTCACACACTTGCAAAAGTTGCACTTGCAAACAAAAAAATATATATATTGTATGTATGTATATATTGTATATCAATATTAATTTGTATTTGTGTTGCACTTAGTGTCTATGTATTTGTTTTATACTTTTTTCTTTATGCCTACTGCGTTCTTAAAGTGAAATTCACAGAATGGCAGTCGTCGTCTGTACTTTTCACACAACGATTTTTGCTTCTCTTCTGTTTAAATCAGAATTGAAAATTGTCTTTAGTGTTCGCTTAAAACTTGTTGGCAAACCGCTTGCAGTTTACAACTTACAATTACAAACCGCTTGTAATTGTAATTTAAAAAAATTCTTTTTTTTTCAGACGCGTGTCTAAATCACACAACGGTGAACAAAATTTACTTGTATGCTAAATTTGTCCGTCTCGCACGTCTCGCACACGGGAAAAATGGCGGCTGGGCTAGAGCTGCCAACTCGCTGCTCGGCGGCATAAAGCTGCCAACTTCTCGCACCAATTTTCACAGCGTGTACAAATCTTTTCCCATCTAATCGTTTTCTGCATTATGTTAATTAAATAATACAGTTTTTTCTGTGCAGCTGACGGCGTAAGATCGCCAAGATCTTTCAGAATTCTGAGACAATCCAAGCTGGGCACTTATAAGTGCCATAAAAGCAGGAGTGCACGCTCAGTAATCGAATACAACAGTGCGAAGCATGTGCGGTTTCCAACACTGGCTGAATTTAATTAATAGCGGACACGAACTATGAGTATATTTTTGTTAATACGGTAAGCAGGAGTCGTCTTTGTGTTAGAATAAAATACGTCAGGTTACTCACGGTGCTGCACTCTTTACCGTGGGCTCTGTGTGGCCGGTGCACTTGGCGGCAAAAATGATATATTTGAACTGTTGCTTTAGCGGAATTATTTGCTGTTGCCTGCACGCTATCAATGGATTTTCTGTTGCGCGGCTCTGCTCCTTCCCTATGATTTGTAGATTTTTTTTATGGAAGAGAAATGTTGTTGCTTTGCAGTTTGAAATTTTGTATCAATAAGGCCAAAATTTTTAGTGTTTTATGTTTGTGTGAGGCAGAAAATATAAGTCCCTTTTTGAAACATAAATCCAACGTCTCTTCTCCTAGATTGAGTGTTAACGCCCTTTCGCTTGATGTCTTTTGAATTTCGCGGCTATTTACAGAGCTCCTATCGGTCAATTCTTTATATTTGTCCACAAATCGACAATCGATATTGCATTTAACAAATATCGAAATCGATCCGTTCCAAGGCAAACGCTCTTTGTATAAAGTTGGATCCAAAAGAGGCTTTTAAAATAAAGAAAAGTAAAGCGCATGGGTGATACTGTCCAACCAAATATATTTAAATATATGGGGTAAATGCTTTTGGTATTGGCGAGATTACATAAATATTTCCACAGGAGAGGTATCGAGTATGGAATGCTGCCGAAACAGAAACACGTACAACATTGAATACATCAAACGTTTGGTAAACTCTATAGATTCTGTTATATATGTGCCTCTATATATATCTAGAGTATTATCTGATTCCCTATATAGGCCGGCTCCATCTAACCCTTCAATAAACAGCGCGTATAAAAGTCGCGGTCGATGGCATCGTTCGGAATGTAAGAGCTCCACTTGAATATCAAGGCCAGAATATCCTGGGCCGTCAGAAAGTCCAGTGCTATATTCAAAAAGCAGTTCCACGAGTAGAAGAAGTGCCGCGTCACCTGCTCCTGCTCCATGCTCGTCACGCACTCGCAGTTCGGGCAGGTCAGCCGCCCGCGCTGCACCTCCACAAACAGCTCAAAGCAGCGGGCCCAGGCCCCCACATTGAACTGCCTGCCCACCTCCACCAGCAGCTCCGGCTGCCCAAAGTTCAGCACAATAGGCAAGACCTTGTCCAAATTATGCTCCGCCAGGTAGAACTTGGCCAGCACATCCAGCAAGGCCGGCACAGCCGACAGCACATCAAAGCACTTCACCTGGTCGCTCCTCGACCAGAAGTACCTCAGCAGCCCCGTGCCCAGCTCATGGTACTGGCAGCTGTTGTCGAAGAGCAGCGGGAACGCGCAGTGCTCGCAGCGCAGAATATCCGAGCCGGAGTTGAGCAGGACAAAGCCCTCGGTTATGTAGTCGCGCGTGGACTCGTCGAACTCCCAGATCACGCCCAGCTCCAGGTTCAGATAGTTGAAGTACATCTCGTAGCAATTGCGCTGGGCCTGCTCTGGGCTGTCGCCATGGCGGACCATCACCTGGGCCAGCTTCTCGAGCAGGGCCATCAGCTCGCTGGCCGTGTACTCGTCGAAGAGCCCGCGGTAGCGGTCCACGCACTGGGTCCTGCCCAGCTTGGCGCTCTTGCAGATCAAATACAGATTGTAGATGGTCTTCTCCTCGGGGCTGATGTTGACCACGGGCAGCGGCTGGGGCGGTGTGGCCGCTGGGCGCTGCCTGCCGCGGCACACGATCTCCTCGTCCTCCTCGCCGGCCGACTCGTAGCGCGCCTTGATGTCCTTGAACGGCAGCGAGCGTTCGCTGTCCGGGATCAGCTCCCTCACCAGCTGCTGCTGCTCCTCCGCAAAGATATTGAACTTGTACTTGATGATGTTCTTGCCGAACTTCCCGGTCACCGTGAGCAAGGCATCGCGGGCGTCCTTGAAATGCCCGCCGGCCTTGAAGGGCTGCTTGAGGTTGTCGCAGAAGGCGTTCTCCAGGACATAAACGCCTTTGCTGGGCGGGCTGGCGGCTGCTGGTGGGGTGGGCGCGGCTGCTGTGGCCCCGCCGCTGGGGCAGCTGCTGCGCTCGGTGGTGGCCGAGCTGCCGCCGGAGCTCTGGGTGTCGCCGGCGGTGATCGTGCAGGTGGCAATGGCGTCGAAGATCACGGAGATGTCGTTGAGGATCTCGTACTCCTGGCGCTCGATGAGCAGCTGCTTCAGTTGGTTCAACACCTTGAGGTCATAATTCTCCCGCGCCTTGTCGGCAAAGTACTTCACATGCTTCCTCAGCAAGCAGGCGCACTCGAGCAGCTTGGACTCGTTGACCAGGCGCAGGGCATGGGACTGGAGCGTCTGCAGCTGGACGCTGTACAGGCTGGAGGTCTGGGTGAAGACGAAGATGTCGCTGCCGGCCACGCGGCAGTCCACGATGCGCTCGAATTGGTTGCACCACAGGACCAGGGAAGAGGAGCGCATGTCGAAGACGTAGAGGCCGAGCTCGGTGAAGGCCAGCAGGAAGTCCTGGGTGAGGCGCTGGACCTTGCTGAACTGCAGCTGCTGGGGCTGATAGTCGAGCAATTCGTCGTTGGCCTCGTCGTCTTCCTGGTCGCTGGACTTGTAGATTTTCGAGGGGGCGGTGGCCAGGGCTGTCTTGAATTGATGGGTCTGCAGGACCTCGCCCTCGAGGTCCACCTCCCACAGCCTGGTGCCGGGACGGGCGCAGTAGATGCGCGACGGCTGCAGCGACTCATTAGACGAGATCGAGAAACAGGCCCCGAAGGCCCCATCGCGTGGACGGTTGCCAATCTGAGAGAAGTTCATTAGCCAAGGCAGCGGGGACGGGGGAGAGATTTCCATTACCTGCTTGTAGTCCTCGTACTCGGTGTTGCAGAGGATGCACTTGGAGCAGTTGGAGACGAGGAGCAGCGTTTCGAAGTCATCGATCTGCACGATGGGCGACTCGAGGAAGAGCAGCGGGTAGACGCTCATGTTCAGCAGGCTCTGGCCAATGAACGAGGACAGCAGGACGAGGTTGACCTGCCCCCGGGTGTCGCCATAATAGAACTGCTTCTCGTCCTGGGTCCAGTGGATGCAGCTCACCTGCACCGACTGATCCAAGTGGGTGACAATGACCTGCGGCGTGGCCTGGGCCGACAAATTGACGGCATACACGCAAATCAAGGAGCGTTCGGTGGCGAAGGCCACGTACTTCTCGTTGGCCGATATGGCCAGGTGGCTGATGGAGCCGGAGCCGTGCTTGGTGGGTATGAGGTGCAGGAATTTCCCAAGGCGGTTAAACAGATAAAGAGATCCGGAGGTCGCTCCAAAAATCATATAATTCTCCGAGACATCAAAGCAATTGTACTGCGGGGGAGAGAAAAGTGAGAGGCGTTGGCGGGGGAGGCTGGGATCTCAGTTACCTTGATGCGGTTACTGTGTTTCAGTGGCTGGTGGAGCGCCAGCGAATAATCGATAAAGTTCGACAGACAGTAGGCGTCGTTGGCGTCCATTGTGGGTGCGTGTGAGTTATTTTCCGCTGAGAATAAACAAATAGAACTTCACAGATAAAATCTGGGGGCGATTTTAAAAAAACAATGAATGAAATTGTTAATAACAATTAGAGAGAATATGAATCATTTCGATTTAAAATTTATTACTCACTCAAACTGTTTCCGCTTAAGGGGCTTCCCTTTTTATTTACATTGTGGTGTCTTTTTTTTTAGATTTATTTTGTCTTTTATTTTTGTAGAGCGTCGATTACACCAACACCAACTTGCTGTATTGTTTTGGTGTTGTTGTTGCCCAGAGCTGCCACCTCTAGGGCTGTTTTAACGCAAAATTAAAATTTTAAAAAGGAAACCAATTTGGTTACTCTAATTATTAAATTTCTTTACAAGATTTATTTACGGTTTTATTACGACTTATTTAAATTAATAGATAAATCATAAAAAATGTTAGGGCTGTCGCCTAAAATTTTTAAACAAGGCTTGCAATAAGTTAGCAGCCCTACTAATAAAAATAAATGAATAATTACCAGATTTACTCTCAATAATATACATTTAATGCTCTATTTCTTCCTAAAAAATATTTTTATTGCAAAATATCGACATATTATTACTGCAGGGATTTCAAATTACGGGCGGTCGTTTTTTCGGGGTGGGTTGGCAGTTCCGCTGTAGAATTGTAGATTTGCGCACGCACGCAAGTAATCGCGGCGGTATAAATTTTTTCTCTTTTTCTTTTATTTATGTAAATCGTCGGGGCGAAGAAAGCACTTAAATGTGCACACCACACCACTGCAAGTAGTTGGGTTGCACACTCAAAGCCAAAGCGCAGTTCAAGACCAGACGGCAGACAGCACGACTTTTCGTTGCCGACCACCGACGACAACGACCACGACGTGTGTTTTTGCCGCGCCCACTGTGAAAACCGACAGCAAATATCCTTTGCCAACAAACTTCAATCCCTCTGCTGGCCACACACACCAAAAACAATGGCCGAAAGACCGAAAGATCTGTTTGCAAGTGAGTAATCCTAAAAACCTGCCCACGCACACCCACACACTTCCCCAAACTCACACAACCGCGTCACCTCACACACACACACACCCACACCACCAAACTTACTTGGTTGGGAAAAACTGCACTTGATAACGAGCGGAACCCAACAAATTGATAAATCACCAGCACTTATCTATTTTTTATGCCTCATTTTATATGGCAGCTGGACCCAGTCGGTCGCGTATACCGCCGGATCAGCTTAATCTCAACAACCTCAGCATACGCCATCCGCCCTCGTCGACGTCCTCGAACTCCTCGGGTTCCACCTCGTCGGGCTCAAGTTCCTCATCGCAGCACAACAATGTGGCCCTGCCGGCCCCGCCGCCGCCGCATCCCAGCTCGGCCACCGACCGGCAGCGCGAGCGCATACGCCAGCAGGCCTGCGGCAAGCTGCAGTTCGGCGAGGGGCCGGCCAACACACATCACTTCACCTCCGATGATCTCGAGGACCTGGGCGAGATTGGGCGCGGGGCCTTCGGGGCCGTGAACAAGATGATCTTCAAGAAGCTGGCCAAGGTGATGGCCGTCAAGCGCATACGCTCCACGGTGGACGAGAAGGAGCAGAAGCAGCTGCTCATGGATCTCGAGGTGGTGATGAAGTCCAACGAGTGCATCTACATTGTCCAGTTCTACGGGGCTTTGTTCAAGGAAGGCGACTGCTGGATTTGCATGGAGCTCATGGACACCTCGCTGGACAAATTCTACAAGTACATTTGCGAGAAGAAGCAGCGCCACATACCCGAGTCGATCCTAGCCAAGATCACGGTGGCCACTGTGAATGCTTTGAACTACTTGAAGGAGGAGCTGAAGATCATCCATCGCGATGTCAAGCCCAGCAACATTCTGCTCCACAGGCGCGGCGACATCAAGCTTTGTGATTTCGGCATCTCCGGCCAGCTGGTCGACTCGATAGCCAAGACCAAGGACGCGGGCTGCAGGCCCTACATGGCGGTGAGTGGAATCACTGAAATCTCTCATTCAAAGAGGCTTTAATTGGTTTGAATTTGCAGCCGGAACGCATTGACCCCGAGCGCGCCAAGGGCTACGACGTGCGCAGCGATGTTTGGTCTCTGGGCATCACCCTCATGGAGGTGGCCACCGGCACGTTTCCCTACCGCAAATGGGACTCCGTCTTCGAGCAGCTGTGCCAGGTAAGCCCACAAAAAGACCGAGTTTAGCTTTCAATTCTAAAGTCGACTCTTTTCAGGTGGTGCAGGGCGAGCCGCCGCGCCTGCAGACCTCCTTCAACGGCATGGAGTTCTCCAAGGAGTTCGTGGACTTTGTCAACACTTGGTGAGTTTCAGGGAGAGCTTTTCCCCTTACCCAACTGACTGGCACTTCGCTCTTTCCAGTCTCATCAAGCGGGAGAGCGAGCGGCCGAAGTACAGCCGCCTGCTGGAAATGCCCTTCATCAAGCGCGGGGAGAACAGCCGCACGGATGTGGCCGCCTATGTGACCGACGTGCTGGAGTCGATGGAGAGCGACGGCATCACCCAGTTCACGGCCAACCAGCAGCCCGAGAGTTAAACCATAAAGCAACCGATGCAAGTCATAAAAAACTAAACCCCAACCCCGCGAGACCCCAAACGTAATTGTTGTCTACTTGGTAGCATCGTAGTGAACACGTAGCGCGTATTTTGTTGACAAAACAATAACAGAAAACTAAGCAAAGTGTAAAGGACTAAAGGAACCGCAAGTCTTATCTTTCGCGATTTGTTTTGTAAATTTGTATTCTGTTTAGCGAATGGAACCGCCTCAGTGTTGCTTCTTCTGTTAGGACCCAGAGTTTTTGCCTTTGTATATGTTTTTTGCCGTGTCCTTTCCACCCGCGAAATGTTAACTAAACACCAATTTTAGCAAGAGAACGAAATATTTATGGATAGCAATAGTTTTTTAATACACTTGTTGAAGCTTTAAGAACGCGAGGGGAACGCGAGAGAAATTTAATTAAAGCGCTGCGTTTGGTTTTTTTAAATTGTAGTAGAAACACCCACGCGAAGGTTTTTAAGCATAGCGATTAGTTAAACAGAGAAATTACGTGCCTAAGTAAAAAGAAAATAATGCGATTAGCAGCGTCAGCTTCTCCTGCAAAAGGACTAACCAATTTCACTCCGTCAACGTCTCAGAGTTTTCCGTTCGACTTTCGTTTCCAATCAGAGCAAAGATTATTTTATATAAACATATAATACATACAATATATATATATATTTGTACAATCCGCATATAGATATATATATCCGCGTCCAGCTGCATTTCTTTGTTGTTTCCGAGTCGTCGCGTCGCCTGATTTGCTGGTCTTTCCCTAATCGCTTATTGAGATATTTTGTAATACAGATATATACAGTATATATATAGAAATAAGATTAAGCGCCAGGAGTTGGAGTTGAGAGTCGAGTCGTCATATTTGTGACAATAAATCAGGAGCAGTGGAAGGAGCAACTCGGATCTTGAGAATCGCGGTGTATAATTTTGTAAACTCAAATCGGTTAGGCTAAAATTACACGCATATTTATCCTGATAAACGGATCTACATAAATACTATAAACTAGGATTCAAAGTAGTTAAAAGGAAAGAGCACGAGTCCAGCAGCCCCCCACACTCTCTTTCTATATCCTATAATCCGATCTGCAGTCCGGCCTTTTAGACAAGGTTTTTGGGAACTAAAACACCAAACTCAAGATGAAAACTCAACGTCCAAAATAAGAAGTGAAGTGGAGTTAAGGAATTAGATCAGATTTGCAACGTTTTTTAACCATCTTAGCTTAAAGGAATATTTGAAATCCAACAAAACTTAAAGTCGTGATCAACTACAGGTTGCAATTTGTACTGTAAGTTAGCTATGTGAGGAGGAAGGACTGGCGGAAGGTCCTGACCGGTCCGAGTTTTCTCCGCTTTTTACAAATCCAGCCCTCGGCTAAGCCCGGCAGCCCATAGAGTTTGTAACCCCCTCTCAATCAAATAGAGCACTTACCCAGCCACATAAACAAAGCTACAAATTAGCTACTTAAAAAAAGCAAAATGGGAAAAACAAATAGCAAATAAAAACTACAATTACGAGTATATTTGAAAATCACAAAAAACACACAAAATATAAATCTTTTATTACATATTTTCTTTAATATTTCAGCATTTTAGGACTTCAAATCGCCATTGAATTTCAAATATAGTGAAATTATTATTTAGCGCCAATTTTAAATTCAAATTCAAATCCCGCGCCAATCGACTGCAATGCAACTCTGGCACGGCCATGCCAACTCGTGTGCCTCCAGGGCTGGCAAATAATACCAGTTTCAGTCGATTTCCCATAGGGGGCGCCAGGTTCCTGGGCAGTAGTGGCGCTGCCTGGCAACAAACTGCTGCAACT